>CAUYSK010040616.1:0-26264 GCA_963575035.1 Avahi laniger | reverse complement strand
TTAATTTCTTTCTATTTTTGGTAGAGATGAGGTCTCGCTCTTGCTCAGGCTGGTCTCGAACTCCCGAGCTCAGAACGATCCGCCCACCTCGGCCTCCCAGAGAGCTAGGATTACAGGCGTGAGCCACCGCGCCCGGCCCATGAGGGTATTTTTAATTGGCGCCCAGCCTAACTCAGCTACTCCCTACTGAACAGTCAAAGAAAGAATGAGATTAAATCAATAAATCATACGCTTGTTTTAGTGCTGGCCTAGGAGCCAGCACCAGGGCAAACTGGCACGGAAGAAAAGGAGAGATGCTATTTTTAAAGAACCTTTAAATCACTCCTGTCCTTTCATCCATGCAGAAGGACACCCACGCCCTAACACACAGAGAGCCAGTGGCTACAAAGCCTGTTTGTGGCTGACATTTGCTCCCATATACAGTAGCCGCCCCCACCCCCCACCAGAGGATTCACTTGCCATGGTTTTAGCTACCTGCAGTCAACCATGGTCCAAAAATAATAAATGGAAAATTCCAGAGATAAGCAACTTGCAAGTTTTAAATCGCATGCCGTTTTGAGTAGAATGATGAAATCTCGCACCATCCCACCGAGGGTGTTCGTCATCCCTTTGTTCACTGGATCCACACCCTAGTTGCTACCTGCTTGTCAGTCTCAGTGATCACAGTATCACAGCGCTTGCCTTCAAGGAGCCTTCATTGGACTCAATAACGACCCCAAGGACAAGAGCAGTGGTGCTGGCATTGTGTTATAATTGTTCTCTTTTATTATTAGTTATTGTTGTTAATCTTACCGTACCTAATTTGTAAATTAAACTTTATCATGGATAGGTACATATGGGACAAAACGTGGCAAACATAGGGTCCGGTACCATCCGACGTTTCAGGCATCCACTGGGGGCTTGGATGGATGTTCCTCAGATAAGGGGAGACCACTGGATACTTCTACTGCTTTTCCCCCAAACCAACAAGGATTTATCTCTGTCACTCACAATCTAGCATAAATTATATTCATTGCTAAAAAAAGAACAGCTCGAAGCAGGAGAATAGTAATGAAAAATGGCTATTTTAGAGAAAAAATGCTTTTGGCTGCCACTTAAAGGGAACAAGGGCCTCTTTACCATAGCCGAGCAAGCATTGATCAGTTATCTTGCTGCTGGCCCTTTTTTCAGATTCAATTTATAACTCGATAGACATAAGCATTTGCTACCCTATCACAGGCTGAAAATAGGTAAGAACTTCCACTTCTTTCCAACACTTGCAGTTAAAGAATAATATTCTCTTTCCTTTGTATAATACTCAACCATCTTAAAGGGCTTTTGCACACTTTTTCATTTTTATCCTCACTATTCTGCAATATTGGAAGGGCAAGAATATATTCAAATTTTACCAAAAGAGTACTGAGTCTTGGGGCGGGGGGTAGGGGGGTAGGGGGGAGCAGCTATCCACATGCTAATACACCTCCAAGTGACTCAGTACCCGCTTCAGGCTGAGAACTACCGCCATGCCCCAGCAGATCCCCCGGGAGCTGGTTACACATGTAGATCAGATACCTAAGTCCCACCCCCTAGGAGTGTGTCTCAGCTGGTCCACAAAGTGCCATTTGGTGATCACTGCTGCAGGCAGCAGTGAATTTTCAAGCAGAGGTGAAGACTAATAACAGTATCTCATTATACATATTGGCAAACATGAACAGAGCCTGAGGATTATGATGTCTGTCGCCTGCCCGATACCGGTGCTTGGTTATTGGCAAAGTGTTTAGAGTCCTCCCCCGGGACTGATCCTGGTATGAGGGGAACCTGCAGCACAGCCGCCTGGTAGAAAAGAAAGGAAATTGCAGGCTTGCTAGAGGCAGGCTCTCACCTGCAGCTCAGTGTCAGTAACAAAAAAGACTGGGAAAGTGAAGATAAGGATGCATCCAAAAGCACCTTCACAGTTGCAGGCCACCCGGGGTCAAGGGCAAATCAGCCCCTGCTCCTAGCGGCAAAAGCCAAGACAGAAGCCACTGAAGCCAAAGGTGAGGCTGACAGGCAGAGAGGCCTTTCTAAACAACAGAGCCCCTCATGCCCAAGACAAGATCTCTGGCTTTGGTAACCACGTGGACACATCGCAGCTGGGCCAGCTGCGGAGAGGAAAATTACTTCACCCTCCTAGGTTCAGCGGCCGGACCCTGCTAGTTAACTTGACACAAGACAGATTAATAGAAAAGACAATTTTCACTTTATGTCAACATTTTTACATGTACATGGAGACTTTCATATACACAAAAAAAGAAGACCTAAGGATATGCATAGGCCAGAGAGCTTATATGCCATTTCAACAAAGAATGATAAATTGCGGAGCTATGACAAGACAAAAGAAAAGGGAACATTTCTGGGGGTGGAGGAATTGTAGCCAGGTAAATATGTGGGGAAACTAATGTAAGATAAGGGTTGTTGAGCAAGGTTTGTCATGCAGACTGCTCTCAGAGCTCGGGGTTGATAAGAGTCTAGGCTCATCTCAGGTGCTTAAGGAAATTTATGTCCTGTTTTTAGCTGTATAGGGGGAGGGCAGGGAGATTTTTTTCTGCATCTGCTGTTTCTTAATTGCCTTTAGTTCAAAATGATCCTTATGCCAAAAAGGCATATTTTAGGGTGACATAGTCTGGTCCCCTTCACAAACCTGGCAAGCCTAGATCTGGCCTATGTCATCGACCTGGCCAGCAATTGGTCTCTGCGACCTCAGGCATTTTCTTTTTATCCCGGTTCTGATTGGGTGTCCCGCCCCAGCCCAGAGGGCACCGCCTGGAGTAAGCCTGCCACATCCTTGGCAGACTTGGGTTTTTCTTTTGTCTTGGTTTCTGCTTTGCTTCCTTTTTTGTTTTGTTTACAGTTGTAAAATAAAATGAAAATACTGAAAACTACACATAGCGAACTCTGTCTTAATGGATTATCCTGAGCCACACCCGCCTCGATGCTGTCTGAGTCCAGCTCCTCTGCATCACGCCAACCTCCGATGCGCTCTCCTCCCCTGGGCTGGCCAGAAGAGGCAGATGTCACGTCCAGTCACACTGTGGAGGACAAGCTTGGCCCTTCTGTAGCCTGTAAACCTAGAAAACCAAAACCATCCACATCGAATCTTTGCGACCTTTCTCAGATGTATCCATAAGGTGATAACAGTTACACTGATCATTTGCTGAATTATTTGACAACAACCAAAAAACTAAAAGCAGTATTTATGGAGTAGCCATCAGAAGCTAGGCAATTTGCAGACTGTCTAGCTCCTCTCATTGGCAGGATGGTGTTCCTGTTCTGTAGGTTGGCAGACTGCATCTTTGAGAACTTTCAAGGATCTCGCAACCAGTATCTGGAGTTCGTGCTCAGTCAGCCTGATGCAGAAGCCTGGACGCTGCCCAGTCAGCCCACCGCCTTATGCCCGGTTGTCCACAATGTGCACTGAATATCGATTACAGTCAAGGCATGTTCAACCTAAAATGAATCTCAGATTCTTCCCTCGAGATGATAACAGTCAAATAAAGGTGTCAAAAAAGGATGTAAATAATTTCAAGAAGGCTGTAAAAAAGCATCCATGAACTAAAAAGCCATGCACATGAAAGCTGCGGCAGCTCAGGGAAATACAAGCTCACGATCCCGACCGGCCACAGGGGCGCCTCAAGGGAGGGGACATTTGGGCCCGAAGGGACATGTGCTGATGTGCAAAGGAAAGGCATAGCAGGTGCAAAAGAAACAGGATGTTCTTCCGACTGGAGCAGCAGGCCCTCGCCGTGTGTCCACCATCCACACGGGTCTGCAAGGGCAGCTGGTAAAGCCTCTGTGCCCCAGGGTGGGCCGGGCCTGTCGCACCCTCACACGGGAGGGACAGAGCAGACCCTGTGACGTCCCAGCTGCCTTTGCCTGGCCACCTCTGCAGTGGAATTTGATAAGTTTATTCTTTAATCCACGCACTTACACATCGTACACTATGACAGATTGACGCCTGTTGGCACTTTCCAAACCATTTTTCAACCACAAACAGCCAATGAGGAAAATGTAACTGTTTCTCGCTGCGATTTTCCCTGAGCCCCAGGCCCACCTAAGACAGCTGCTCAAGGGGCCCCACTGTGGCCAATATTCCTCCCAGATGGCCTGTGTACGGCACCCCGCAAGGGCGACAACTTCAACATCCACACAAATAAGTTCCTTTTCTTTTCCAAAGACCAAAACTAATCCACAGGGCTTCAGCTCAAGCTGTTTTTTGTGCTTATAGCACTTTCGATATTCAAGTCACTGTGAGCTTCCTGCTCTCAAGGACATACACGGAAAGTGAAATGACGATGTGAAGTGATAGATGGTAACTGTTGTTAATTACTGACTTTCTGGCTGTTTCCTCCACTTAAGAACTTTTGGGAGGCCGGGCGCGGTGGCTCACACTTGTAATCCTGGCACTCTGGGAAGCCAGGGCAGGAGGATCGCTTGAGCTCAGGAGTTTTGAGACCAGCCTGAGCAAGAGCGAGATCCCATCTCTACTAAAATTAGAAAAATTAGCCGGGCGTCATGACAAATGCCTGTAGTCCCAGCTACTTGGGAGACTGAGGCAGGAGGATGGCTTGAACACTGGAGTTTGAGGCTACAGTGAGCTAAGATGACGCCACTGCACTCTACCCAGGGCGACAGAGATAGACTCTTTCTCAAAAAAACAAAAAAAACAACTTCTTGGGGGCAGGGATTATGCCTTTTAATCTGTTTAACCTTATCATGGATCACTGCCTGGCTCGTTGGAGGCCTGCAACAGAGGTTATGGAATGATGAACAAATAAAATAAATAGATGGCGGAAGAATGGATGAATAAATAATGGATGGATGGACAGACAAACAGGAATTCAAGGTAGGGATACATTACTGCAGGTTGGAGTGCAAGGGAGGAGATAAGGCTTAAGCTGGATTTATTTATAATAATAAATATGCAAATAAAGCCTCATATCTCTGATTTGCTGCTTTAGCCCAGAGGCAAGATATATCTCGGTGACTCATCCTATTCTACTTGACGCCACTTAACTCCAAATTGCCCCATGTCCCCTTCCCCACCACCATTCAAATCTGCTGGTCCTTTGAAACCTAAGGCAAATAAACGGAGGAATGAATCAACAAACTGCAGTATGTCCACACAATAATAGAATGCTACCCAATAAGACAAAGGAGTGAAACCATCGACACACGCAACAACATGGACGGATCTCGAAAGCAGTACGGTAGGCGAGGAAGCCAGGCACGAGGTCCGCACAGTGCGTGATTGCATTTGTACGGCATTCTGGAAAAAGCAAAAACTCTAGGGATGGAAATCAAATCAGTGGTTGTCAGAGGCTGGAACAGGGGGAGGAAACCGAGTACAAAGGGACGTGGACGCACTTTGGTGGTGACGGAAATATTCCATATCTTGATTGTACTGAGCTGGATACGTCTGTCAAAATCGTCGAGCCGTACTCCCCACCTATGCTCTATGTACTATATATACCATCCACCTCGAAAGGGATGATTTCACTGTGTGTAAATTACACCTTAATAACCCTGACTTTTAAAAAAGCCAAAAAATGAAAACCTAACGTACATCCTCCTCTTAATAGCTTGCCGTGCCCACTTTTTGCTCCAAGTGTTCATTTACCCTTCTCGTAACGCCTTTAGCTATTAATCATGCCTGCGAACACCTTTTCTATTATTGTCTTGGAACATCACTTAGTTTTTATTATTTCCTTTCCAGGGCGACAGAGATAGACTCTTTCTCAAAAAAAAAAAAAAAAAAACAACCAACTTCTTGGGGGCAGGCATTATGCTTTTTAATCTGTTTAACCTGATCACAGATCACTGCCTGGCCCGTTGGAGGCCTGCAACAAAGGTTATTAAATGATGAATAAATAAGATAAATATTTGGCGGAAGAATGGGTGAATAAATAATGGATGGATGTACAGACAACCAATTATTCTCTTCCCAACCAAAGGGTAAACACCTTGGAAACTATGTAGTATTACGCATCCGTTACCCACTGCCAGGGATCCAGGTCACTGCTTGACACACTAGACACGAGAGATGTGCAATAAATACTTGTTCATTTGAGTAAAAACCAGCTAAGGGGAGATATTTTGGGTACTTCTTCAGTCCAAAACTGAACATGATAAACAGGCTCACCAATGCATTTCTCTGTTAATCACCAAACAACTTTTCTCGAAGCCTGTCAGGTTATCCAAATCAATCATTCGTACGTTTCGCTCTCAGCTCTCTAGCTGACTTGTCGCCCACCTAGGAGGCTGAGGATTAGCAGGCAATCCCAGACTGCTGACCAGCCTCACAGACAGTGCTTACACTGTGTCTGTGCTGGGTCCTCCTGTCTCAACCTATTGTCTTATTTCCTTTGCTGTCTTATTACCAGCCTCATTAAGTCCAGAGTTTCAGTATTTTGGAGGAAAATAGGACAAATAATTTATCAGACTCTACAAAATCACATTCTGCTTTAATATGACAAATCCAACAACTTCCATTTGATTTTCCTTGTATCTAAAATTTTGGGGTTTCTTTTTCCAAACTTGCCTATTTTCAATTCCTGAAAATAAAACAATGGCTACTTCAATGCTGGATTCCCCTGAATTTCATGAAGTGCCACTGTCTTGACTAAGTTTTTGCGTGTCATATCATATCCTTTTAAAAGGAAGTTTCATCTCGATTAGTCTTTGGGAGCAGTTTGTCCTATGATCACATAAACAGAACAGCGGTTTTTCCACATCACAGAACTTTGCCCAAGACCCTTTAATTCGTTTTCTGTAGGATTTCTCTTAGCCTCCCTGGTGAATCTATTTTCCATCAAGCATCATTTCCTTTAAGCATGCTTTGCACGCACCCCTGTCCTCACGCCAGCTTTCCCTGCTGGCTGAGTAACTGCTGCTGGGTTCAGCCCACTCCTGAGAGCAGATCTCCTGACCACGGAACCAACCGCACCGCAGTGTCCCTGACTTTCCCCTAGAAGCCAGTTTGTCAGCTTTTCACCGGAGCAGGACCCTTCCTCCTTCCCTCCTCCCTCCCTCCTTCCTTCCTTCCCTTCCTTCCTTCCTTTCTTAATTCTGACACTATATAAGAAAGATAACACAGCGATATATCCACCAAAACAAACTTGACCACAAAAATATCTGAAAACATTATTAGTAAAGAGAAAATGTTTTAATTAATGTATAGAAACACATTGACGGATTATAGGGAAAAATACCTATCTTAAGCATTTAACACCTATCAAAAACTTTTAAAACTATAAAATTATCATTCAAGGTTTAGGAAGTTATAGCTGTAAATAATGTTTCCATTACTCCAATAGTTTTGTTATTTTTCTAGAGATGCCTCAAGGTAAGTTGGTGAAGGGGTTTGTGAGAGACCAGGGAGGTCCCAGAGCAATGACACTTGTGAGATCCCAGCAGGGGACGCTGACACCATTAAACACGGGCTCTACTAGGGGTTCCCTGCCAAGAGCTCGGCCCCGCACCCACAATATTAGGATGCTCTAGTAATAACCTAGGGTGTACCTCAGAGGGACCTACAAAAGCAGACCCAAGTGCCTGGAGATGAATGTGTACAGACAAATGAGGAGAAAGAAAAGTTTCAGGTGTGGAAAAGACATGTCTATTCAGACCCTGCAGCTCAGCCCCATTTGTGCTATTTTAATTCCTGCTAAAATGTGCAGTTTTAGGCTCACAGCCGCTCACGCTGCCCTGGGAATCCTCGATTGCTTTCTGGGCAGAACTGCCTCGCAACGTTTTCTTAGGCTATTTAGTGCCTTCGTCCCAAGCACAGAATGAGCCAGTTATCTTTATTTCCAAGGCTGAAGGAGTGAGAAAACTATCCCTGTAATGGCCCAGAGAGAAATGATTGAATCCTGTATTTACGGGATCTGCTGAGAAGGCAGAAGCTCTCTAAAAGATGTTCTGTGGGGAAATCAAGGCAGAGAAAAAACACCATTAAATTGTTTCAGAATCTGGCGTTAAAGAGGTGGTCATAGCTTTCATCATTAGTGAGGAAAGGAAAAGACAATTTGGATTCCAAGGGGAGAAACATCCACCCCTACGAATGTCCAAGCCACCCCGCGGCTTAGCATAGTCGTGCTGAGGTGCGAGCGTGCCGGGCGCCAACTCAGTCCGCCTCGACCTCCTTCCAGCCACCAGGGTGGCGCTGCGCAGGCTGGTTCACAGGACTCCGCATAGTGACTAAGTTCCTCTAAGTTTAACAAAACGCCGTCGTCACAAAGAAAACTAATTTTGTTTCTCAGGAAGAGGCAAACTCTCCCATGCATTTACTGGTGTGAACAGACACTGGAATGTTCTTTAAAAACTGAGCCCACTATGGTGATCATCAGACTTTCCAAAGACATTGTATCCATATCAAATTCAAATTATATGAAGTTAACAATCTAGTTAGAGACAAAATTGAATGGAGGAGGTTCAGCTCCCTACGCCCCTAATATTAATATAATATTCTGGAAATAATTACAATACCATTTTAATGGTCATTGCCTTAATTATTAATTTTATAAGAATAAGTAACATTAAGTTATGGGTAGCATTAAGTGCTTTATGTAAGTTATCTTGTTTAAGCCTTTCTCTTAATAATTCTGTGTGGAAGGTATTACTACCTATATTTTATATATCAAAAAGCAAGAAAATTGGTAACTTCCCCAAGGATATCCAGCTAGTACGCGCCAGGGTCTGACTGGCGTCCTCTGGGCCATACTCTTGCCTGACAAAAGAGCTGAATTCAGCCTAAACTACAGCACAAATCAAACGAGAATAGCACAGCTTGGCTGGCGCCTCCTCCCCCGGCACGTATGTATTTCGGCCAAAGAAAGGAAAGAGCAAAGAAACTGCCTGCGTGACTACTACCGTCCCTGACAGCACTGGGTAGGAGTTCCACCACTAAACCCCTGCTGCCCTGCAAACTGAAAGACCAACAGTCTCCCTTTGGAGACGGCTTCTCTCTGTTCACGGAGCCCAGAGCTGTTCACGTGCAAGGATCAGCCGTCGCAGTAGCCCAACTGGTGGCATGTCCCGCCCATCCCTGCTCGCCCTAAAGACAGCATACATGGGCCCAGCAGCTTTGCTTTGCCCCCACAGAGACTGCGGACTCCGGCAGGTGCAGAGAGCTCTGGAATCACAAGGCGCTGCAGGTGCGTGAACACCATGAAAAGAAGGAAGCAAAACAGAACTCACACTCAAATAATAAAGCGATCAGAAAAAGACTTTTAAGTGAGTACAATTTATATTGTCCAGGAAATAAGTATTCAATATATGAAGCAATACTAGACTGTTATTTAAAAGAAGAATCAATTAGAGAGCTTTCCAATAAAAAATATAATCATTAATATAAAAACTTGATAGATACTAAAAACTGAAGAGATCAAAACAAACAAACGAAAGCTGAAGAGTGAGTTAGTGAACGAGAAGACAAAGTGAAGCAATTCTTCCAAAAAGGAGATGCAGAGTATAAAAGGAAAAAGAAGAAAGCGGGGGGTAGAGACAGAAGCAGGCAGAGCAGGGCAATGCCACAGAGCAAGCCAGAACAGGGAGCACGTGGAGGCCACACCTGGAGACAGCAGACATGAGCATTTCTCCCCCAAAGAGAAGCAAAGACACAGTTCTCAAATTGCAAGGTCTTTCCAGTGCTAAGCAGATAACTAATGAGGAAAAAAAATACTCAGATCATTATATCAAAATTTCATTACATCAAGGATAAATATATCATTAAAAACTAATCAAAACAAAAAAACAGCTGCAAAGGAGCAAGAGGCAGATGGATATCGATGCTTATTAGCAAATCTGGGTACAGGAAGATAACAAAGCAGGATCTTTAAAGTGCCAGGGGATAAGAATTCTGAATCTATAATTCCATATTCAGCAAAACCTTCCCCTAATTGTGAAGATGACATGAAAGCATTTTTAGGGACACAAAGAATCAGACAGTTTAGCACTCACAGACTTTCCTGCAAGATGCCCAGGGATCCACTCCAACCAGAGGAAGGAAAACAAGGAAGCACTGGTGAGCAGAGAAATTCATAAATACTGTTAACTGGAAAAAAATAATTATTCTCTGGAACCAACTCAGGTGACTTTGACAAGGTAGGAAGTTGGGGAGCAGGGGACAGGGAGTAAAACTGTGCCAGGGTTTTTGTCTTCTTTTCGTTTGGGGGGAGATCACTATGGAGAGGAAAAAGATATATATGGTAATTAAATCTAGCCATTGTTCTAGGCAAAAATAAGTAAATATGTATAGTCACAATTTAAAAGTACACTCTAGAAGAATAAATTTACATATATAAGTTTCAAAAAGCTAAGGAAAAATATTATCAAAGAAAACTTGAAACACCAAAAATATAATCAATGAAATAAAATATTGTTAAGTTGGATTTTGTTAAAATCAAAAACTTCTGCTCTGCAGAAGACCCTGTTAAGAGAACGAAAGACATGCCATGGACTCGGAGAAAAAATTTGGAAAAAATATCTGTGATAAAGGACTTGGATCCAAAATATACAAAGAACTCCTAAAACTCAACAATGAGAAAACAATTTAATCAAAAAATGGACAATCTGAGCAGATGCTTCACCAAAGAAGATAGACAGATGGCAAGTAAGCACGAAAAGATGCTCAACATCATATGTCATTAGGGAATTATAAATTAAAATAATGATGCGATACCAGCACACACCCATTAAACGGCTAAAATCCAAAACAGTGACAAGACCAAATGTCGGTGAGGGTGTGCAGCAAAAGGAACTCTCACTCACTGCTGGTGGGAACGCAAAGTGGTAAAACCCCCTTGGAGGACAGTTTGGCAGTTTCTTATAAAACTATACATCCTCTTACCATATGTTCCAGCACTCGCACTCTTTGGTATTCACCCAAAAGAAAACTTCTGTGCACCCAAAAACCTGTACGTGAGGGTTTACATCAGGTTAATTATAATTTCCCAAAACCGGAAGTACCCAAGATATCTTTCAGTAGGTGAACTGACAAACAAACTGAAGTACATCCAGACAATGAAATATTACTCAGGGATAAAAGGAAATGAGCCATCAAGTCATGAAAAGACATGAAGGAAACTTAAATGCATGTTGCTAAGTGAGAGATGTTGCATACTGTATGATTCTAACCGCATGACATTCCGGAAAAAGCAAAACTGTGGACACAGTAAAAAGACCAGTGGTTTCCAGGGGTTGGGTAGGCAGGGAGGGATGCACAGGTGGACCATAGAGGATTTTTAGGACAGTGAGACCATTCTGTATGATACTGCAATGGGGGGTACATGTCATTATACATCAGTCACAGTGTGACACAAGGGTGCTTATCACAGTGTGACGTCACGGTGCTGAATACGCAGTGTTAATGTAGACATCGGCACACCCAATGTGCTCCACAGCCTTGGCATGGCACTGCCGGCATTGCCCTGGTAAAACCCTCCACACACCATCCTGCATACAAGAGCGTGGATGGGGGACTCAGGACTGTGGAGTAGCTCTCCTGCCCTGGGGGTTTCAGCCATACTCTACACTCACGCTCAGAAAGCCCTGGTTTCCGCTGAAAAATACATAGACTACAGACAACATAGCTCTCCGTTACAGGGGTTCATGGATTGTAAGCGCAGTCAAAGTAACCACACGCCACTGATACGAGATAACCAGGCCACTAATAATCACACAAGTATCATCTTGGTTACCATCACTGTATTTATGATCACACCCCATAATTTCATCAATGCAGTTTAAAAGAAATTCCTAAAAACTCAAAGTCCTGAACAATTAAAAAAGTCTAGCATCATCCCCTGGTGATAAAACCTACTTTTATCTTCTCGATAAGACGCAGTGTCACGAACAGCTCGATGGTGCGTGAACGCCATCTACTCAGGCTTTTTCCTCTTGTGTTTACTTCCTCCATTTCTATGACACAATTGCTTGAGACGGTAATACATTGTGGAGAAAATATGCACTAAGAGGGAAACCTTTATAAATGTGCTGCTTAAAAGAAACAACAGAAACAAACAAAACCCACTCAACTCCAGTGGCTGACTGGTCTCTGAGAAGGGAAAATTGATGCTGAGACATCCATTGCTCTTAAAGGAGGACAGTGTGCGGGCCGCTAAGATTTGCCAGTGCTCTCCCTAGACTGTGCGACATGCAGTCAAAAGCTTTTAATCATAAATTTTGAGTGCATAATATCTGAAGATCTTCTCCGCAAATTTTGACTGATGATATCAGGCAACTGTCAAAGACCCAGGCAACTAGATTTTTATTAGAGATTAGGTTCAAAGAAATATAATAGAATTTTGCAGTCCCATGACCCAGTTCATTTTTCAAAATTAATTTAAAGGCAGATATCTTAGCTTGTGCCCAAGGGAGACTTTCACTCAAGATAAGAGGGAGACAAAACAACCCTGAAAAGAATACCGAGGGACCTAAAGACACGAGCTCTGGCTCCTCTCACTCTGCACCGACCTCCGCAACCTCGGACAAGACCTCGAACTTCCCTTTCGTGGTGTTGGTTTCCCCCTAGCAATGGGGACATTGACGGTCCAATAACTTTATTTCCAAAAGTCTGCAATTCCATGAATAATCAGTCAAAAATGTTTGCATTAGATGATCTACAATAGTGTTCTCCAATAGAAATATAATGCAAGCCACATATACAATTTTAAACTTTCTAGCAGCCACACTAAAAAAAGTAAAAAGAAATACAGAAAAGAATCTTAACAATATATTTAACTGACGTATTCAAAATATTATTTCAATATGTGCTAAACATAAAACATTATTAATGAACTGTCTTACGTTCCTTTTTTGTACAAAGTCTTGGAAGTCCAGTGAGTATTTTGCAATTAGAGCACAGCTCAATTCTGACTCACCAGTTTTCAAGCCACACGTGGCAAGTGACCACCCTACTGGGCGGCATAGTCTAAAGTCACCTTCAGTTTTGATAATCTGACTCAAGGTCATATTTAATGAAAATTCAATAAAGAATTGCCTGCTCTAACACAAAGTGCCTTGGGCTCCCTGAAGGATAAACATTAACAAGAAAAGTGCGAATACAATGTTGCTACCTGCCATGGATCAGGATCCTCCCGCATCTCTCACCTGCCTGGCTCCCACTTCTAGGGCTTGGCGACTCCAACCCAGCTGTTTCCCGTAATCTCCCTCTCTCTTCCCTGGTGTCGCCCTGGTTCAGGCCTCGTTATTTCTCCCCTGGAGTATTGTAACAGGCCTAACTGTGCACTTCATCTACCATCCTCGCTCATCCCTTGTGTTTACAGCCAGCCCAATTTATTCTTAGCTGAGAACCCTTCTCAGCTTCCTATTCACACTGGTGTCTTCCCTCCCAGAAAAGGTGCCCAAACTCTAACATCAGAAAATCAGACCATGGAAGAGTTTAATAGAGTTGAATAACTGTATTTCCAAGCACTAGGAAGGGGCAATGTGAAAAGGAACTTAGTGTGGACCCAGAGAGGCTATTCTATTATTCTCTCCAGGACGAGTGAGCAGCAGGGTCACGGGGGAAGTGGCGGGCGGGCGCAGGGGGTGCAGCAGAAATGGCATGCCACCTCCCACTCTGAGCAGAACCCGCTGCCCAAACTCACGGAGGAGAGAAGGTCACTTGGTTTGTTTGCTCTGTATACAGTCACTACCGCTTTGGGGGTTTAAAGTCAAAAATCCTATAGTTTTAAAACCAAAGTTATGTTTCATCAACATATTAGAATAAAGAAAACAAAAAGAAAATGGCCAAGAGCCTTAAGTAAGGATCATGATTATGTGGCTAAAAATAGCTGCGGAGAGTCCTGATCCCGTGGGTGCCGACTGGCTGTATCACCGGCAGGCCACTGCCGTCTCCTCTGCAGTGGACGAACTGCTCCGTGATGCTAAGGCTGCAAGACTGCAAAAAAGCAACTGTCTTTGAACTTACTCTCTGGAATGAGACCACAAGTGTCAGAATAGAGCAGTGCTCACTCCCCGGAGTGCTTCGCTGACCCTACTTTCCCGTGTAATCAGGCTCGGTAATGTGCTTAGAATATTTGCAGTAATCCTGGGATCCTCAGTGCCGCGGACGGCTGACGTAGCATCTCGAGGGATAGGAAAGGGGAAAGGAGCCCCCGAATGCTTGTGGGAAATGTATGAAATGTACATTTGTACGTTTGCTGATGATTTGGCATAAGATGACACAAGAATGGAAAACTTAACTTCCAAGGGCAAAACCTCTGAATCAAAATAAACGAAGGTTAGATCACTTCTTAGGATGAAATAGGCTGATAGGTTATGAGACTCACAGAGAGGCAGGGAGGGAGGGAGGAGATGAACGGTCAGAGCAAGAGTCCCACGCACATAAACAACGCACACACATATCTATAGTAATACGCGACCTGGTGAGCCCTGCCCGGTCACGGCTGGGGAGTGAGCATGTCATTATGTGTCCTATGCACACACCTGTGAGAGCCAAGCTGGGCAGCCGTGGGGCGTGACTGGTCCCCAGCGCCAGCACGACTCTGTTCCCGCCAGAGCTCTCTCCTGGCCCGGAGTAGGTCCTGTTTCTGCGTTTGCCCTTCATCATGATGGGGAGAAACTCCCAGGCCAGGGCGTGAGATCACTTTTATTTTTAGCCCTTCTTAATGATTGTTAACATTTGCTCTGAGCATTTCTACCAGCCTAAATGGATGCAAATAACATCTTGTATCCAAGCGTGGTATTGACCAGAGGTTATATTTAGGAAATGGAAAGATCCGTGGAGGGACCTGTCTTTATAGGTGCTGTATACCCATCCTCTCATCAATGTTTAAAAACTTTTTAGAGAATAATTTTAATTTAATCCATTTGTCAGGTTGGCACCTCTGTCAGATGAGGATTTAAGATAAAGCACCCCTTGTAAAAGTAAAATCAATTATTAAACAACTGAAGCCATGGATGGAGGCGAGCACTGACCACCTGCGGGGTGGAAGATGGCTTTAGCGACAGGACTACTTTCAAGAGAAGGTGACAACTTTCAAGGACACTGGAGGATGAGCATTCTATCGAGAATCAGAGGCCTGAGGAGGAAGTGCTTCTTCCTGTAATCATTCACACCTGGATAATGATGAGAAAAGAACACTTACATTCTCCCACAGCGACTTTCTGCAGTCTTCGCCTGGGTAGGCCCCCATAGTTAGGACAGAGCGAAAGTCATAATGGGAGTTTTCTCCAGTTCTGCTGTGAGGTAAGGTAAATATCTAGGTGGAGAAATTTGCCTTGGATGATCATGGGCCCAGGAAGGATCTGACACGCTGTCAGTACAAGCTTGATCACGAACTAAACAGTTAACGCTTGCACTTTTATGCACATTACTCACAAACACGACAACCACCCCCTGAAGGAGCTCTTTATTTTTAGCCTCATCTGTAATAGGAGCAAAGGAACCTTTTGAATGTCATATAGGTAGAAATGACAGTGTCAAAATCTGAATCCAATTCTCTCTAACCCTAAATTCTGGTGTTTTAACCTTACCTATACTGCCTAAGAAACTTCCAAACATAATCTATACCATTAGACCAAGTCCAAAAGTTGCCCGTGACGGAGCTCATTCGAGTCTTTATTTACTGAGTCGCAGGATAGTAGAGGAAACGGACGCAGGAGAAATTAGACTCACGTCTTTCTTTATTGCCTGTCAAGGAAGAGAAAACAACACAGAATGAAAACAACACAGAATCAGATCAGTCGTTCTGTTCGACTGATCTGATACTGAACAAGGCGGGTTGGAGATGGAGGGAAGCATACTGGACTTGGAAATTAGCAGGTCCTGCCCGAAATTAAGCAGCAAGCAGAGCATTTCTCTGAATTTTTTTTCCTCACCTGTGAAATTAAACCATCTCTGAGATATCTTTCAGCTCTTACGTTCTGACACTAGAGCTTCTTGCATTTTCAGCTGCCCTAATTCTCCTCCTTGAAACCTGGGGCAGGTTGTTATGGGAAAACCAGGTCCATGCAGGAACCCATTTAAAAAACAAAAACAAGCCACCAGGTACAGTGGTGAGTCCCTAAAATCCCAGCTACTCAGAAGGCCTACGTGGGAGGATTGCTTGAGCCCAGGAGTTGGAGTCCAGCCTGGGCAACAGAGGGAGACATCTGCCTCTAAAACGTATATTCTGGCTATTCCAATTGTAGATATTTATCTTAGAGAATTGAAAACATATTCCACATAAGGATTTGTACATGAAAGTTCATAGCATCTTTATTCGATGTAGACAAGAACTGGAAACAACCCATATTAACAGGAGAATGGATAACTAAATTGTAACGTATTCATACAATGAAATATTACTTAGCAATAAAGAGGTATTAATACAATATAATGATACATGCGACAACACAGATGACTCTTAAAAGTGTCATATTGAGTGGAAAAAGCCAGACCCCAAAAACTATATCCTCCATGTTTCCATTCTGTGACATTCTAGAAAAACCAAACCGTAGTGACAGGATGCAGATCAGCGGTTGCCTGAAGCCAGGAAATTGAAAGGGGCCAAAGGAAATTTCTGGGGGTGAAGAAAATATTCTATATTTTGACTATGGTAGCAGTTACCAGATTGTATTGAATATGTTAAAACTCATCAAACTATATACTTAAAATGGATGATTTTTTGTATGTAGGTTAGACTTCAATAAATCTCATTTTAAAACTCAAAAAAAATAAAAATAAAAATAAAAATAAAAAAATAAAGAAAACAAAGAAAAGAAAACAAAAGCAACAAACATCTTGGATGGCCAGCAGAGGGCAGGATGGGTTGGATGTGGGATTTAGAGGCAGACTCCAGGGACAGTTTCTAGAAGATTTGTAGTCCGCCAGGTTCTGTATTTGGTCTGTGCACTTGCTGTCTGCCTGCTCCGTAATGCTCATCTTTTATTTAGCCAACTCCAGAAATTCAGTAAGACAGGAAGGGAGCTTCTGCCCTTCTATAGCACCGATGCCCCAGTCCATAGAAAATAACTCCCCCCTTCTGTCTGCCCCCACTCCCTCCACCCCTGCACTGCCATATTCACACACACACCTAACTTCCCTACTCATCTGTGTGCATTGTACGTGAGTGTCAATTTGAGGCTGGGCAAGAGAGTTGAGAGCATTACCACATGTGTCGTAATCAACCCCCTAAACCATAAGCTCCACAAGGACACACCTGCTCTATTCCCTGCTCTGTCTCTAGCACCTAGAACAGGGCCTGGCACATAGCAGGACTTGATATATATCTGTGAAATCACTGACTTTGCTTCCATGCTCTCTCCTTGCTAGACCAAACAGCTCCACCCTGAGCAGACTGTGAGCTCCATAAGGCAGGTGCACCACCCCTTGTGGGTCCTGGGATTCCCATCATTTGGTAAAATGTCTGAGATACATTGGCACAAAATAGATCTCCAGGGAAAGGTAAAACTGATAAAAATACAACTAAACATCCAGATTAATGGATCAAATGGTAGTTCTACTTTTAGTTCTTGGAGGTATCTCCATACTACTTTCCATGGAGGTTGTACCAGTTTGCAGTCCCACCGACACTTATGTGCACATATGGAAGTAACATTCACTGGAAATCAAGCAGGTGGGAGGGGGCGGGGAGATGGGTAAATTCACAACTAACAGATCCAATGTACACTATCTGGGGGATGGGCACACTTATAACTTTGACTCAAATGGTACAAAAGCAATTTATGTAACCAAAACATTTGTACCCCCGTAACACTCTGAAATAAAAAAATCCAGATTAAGATAGAGTCAAAGATGTCTCAGGCAAGAAATAATAGTGTCAGAATTATTGTAGTCTGCAGCTCAGCACACAATCCTGGCGCACACTGTGATCTGCTATCCTTTCACCACTAGTCCGTAAATACGGAGAAGCAGCAGAGTTCATCGAACACCATGCCTCTTCGTTTAGTATTTTCACAGGATTACACGATTGTCAGGCCCTTCATCCCAGTTCCCATGAGTCATCCCTGGGAGCTCAAACGACCCAGGTCCTCCCTCTTCCCCATACATTAAGGAAATGCTCTAAACACACCCCTGGCTCATAAAACCTTCCACTCTTTCTCCTGCAACTTGATGCCTATCACCAGCAGATCCCTCCTACCTCACCTCCTCCACTGTTCCTGAATCTTCTTGCCTTAATTGCTCTGTTCTGACGACCCTGCTCCCCTCCTTGCTCTCAGATCACTGCCCCTCCCTTCTCCCTAAAATCCCCTTGCTTTGCTGTTCATGCCTCAGCTGCATGACCGGGAGACCCATCGCTAAACACCGCCACCTCCAAACTCATATCCTCCTCCAGCTTCCCTTCCATTTGCTTCTCCCTGCTCCGTTTTCTGCAAACTTCACCCAAAAGAGTTTTCCAGACTTACTGTTTCCAATCCCTGTCCTCATCTCTCTTGCACCTTTCTGTTAGACATTCTTCCCCATGATGACACGATAACAGATCTTTTCAAGGTCACCGATAACCTCCATGTTGCTAAATCAAATGGCAGTTTTCCGGCCTCATCCTTCTGAGCTCTCAGCAGCATTGGCACAACTGCACACTCCCCCTCCCTGAAACCTGCCTCACTCAGCTTCCAAGCACCCCTCTCTGGGTTTCCTGTGACCTCCCCGGCCATTCTCTCAGGCCCTTTCTGTTGCTCCTACTCTCCCTGACCTTGAAACGTCAGAGTGCCCAGGACTCTGTCTAAGGACACGTCTTTTCCAGACCACCTCTTTACATCTTTACACACTGACAGCCAGGACTGGTTACATAATTTTTAGGGCCCAGAGCAAAAGGAAAATGTGGGCACCTTTCTCAAAAATTGCTAACACTTCCAAGACAGCAACAGCAGAACATTAAAGCAAGCATGAGATTCTTCAAAGAGCTGGGCCTGGTGCAACTGCAGGGCACGTCCCCACAGAGCCAGTCCTGCTGACGACCCCGGAACCTCTCTCTGACCTTGAACACTCTCCGGAACCCCGGGTCCATACTTCCAGCTTTCTAAGCATCTCCACTGGGCTGTCTAATGGGCAGCTCAGACCAAATTCCTCACATCCTTCCTCCTGGCAGAAGAGAATCCTGTTCCTCTGCAGTTTCCCCATCTAAATGGAACATTCTTCCAGGGTCTCAGATCAAAAACCTGGAGCCATGCTTGATGCTCCTCTTTTACTGAAGCCTCACATCCGCATCGTGAGCAAACGCCCTTGGCTCCACCTGCGAAGGGATGGAGGATGTCCCCACCTCCCCGGTACCGCATTGCTGCGGCCCTCCCCGCCGGCCTCCCTGCCGCAGCTCGCTCCGCCATGCGGTCCTGACTGGTGGCCCATGATGCTTTCAGGCTGGATTCTCCTCAAAGTGCCCTGACACTGCTCAGGTTCAACAACATTGGTCTAAATTACCGGATAAGCTTGTTTCCTCTAACGTTACCCAACTACAAAGGTAGGAAAGTCACTAATTATATATGCCTGTTTTCCTCAAAACAAACACAAAAGCACGACGATAAGTGACCCCAGCTCCAAACTGCACACCCACATGTTCCTCAAGTCGGAGAGCCACCTACAAACTTGCCAGGAGTCCTGAAATGGTAAGAAACCAAATCAGTTTTGAAGCTCCTCTTTCAATATCGCGTTATCTAAGGGTCTAGGTAACGCACCCTGCTCCCCGAGATCACGGTTTCTAAATAAGCTACGTAACATAACGCGGGCTTCTAACGGTGTGACTGGTTGGGGATGGTGTGTTTGCAGGGCTTTAAAGAATTCCAGTTCCGACACCCAGGCAACTGGAGGGGGAAGGGGGCGGGGTGGAGGCGGTGATGTGTGTGTGTAGCTTCCCCACCCTGGGTGGTGAGCTAGTGGTCGCTACTTTGCGGCACAATGACCCAGGGCCCCAGGTGGTCAGAAATCCCGCAGCGACCCTTCGGCGGCCTCCTTAGAGCTCTGCAGCAGATTCGGGACACTCAGATGCCGGCCGCCGGCCAGGCGAGATGTCCTCTGCACCGCCAAACCGTGCCCTCCGCGGCGGGGACTGCCTGCCGGGTCGCAGCCATCAGCCGCATCACCGGTAAAGGCGCACGGGCATGCGCGCGCGTACACACACCACAAGCCACACACACACCACACACACACCCCTGTACAAGGACGGCGGGGGGTCTCTGACACCCGCTTCCCCCCTCCGCCCAGGCCCTGGGCCTTTTGGCCTCGCAGGTGCAGTGTGCATCCAGCACCTCCGCCCCCCGCCGGTGCGGGGCGGATCCTGCGGCCCCAGGAGCCCAGGGAGGGAGAGCAGGGCGCAGGGCGGGGCAGTGTCACATAACGGCGAGCGCGCCCCGCGCCGCCCCCGCCCGCAGCCCACCCTCCCGCCGCGCCCCTCCCCGCTCACCCACGGACGAGCCGATCCTTGACCTTCGCGGCAGGGACATCTTAAGAGCCTTGTCCAGGCCTGCGCCGCTCAGCATCTCGCCCGTGTCGGGGGCTCGGCGGCCCCGGGCGGGCGGCGAAGGCTGCGCGCAGGGCTGGGCGCAGGGGCCGCAGCCCGAGGGCCATGGGTGGGCCGGCGCCTCGCCGGGCTGCGAGCTGGCCGGGACCGCGGGCGCCTGTGCCGGGCCGCGCCCGAGGCTGCGTCGTCCGTGCCGCAGCGGCCAATGCAGCAGCGCCCGCGAACGCCACCGCGGCGGCCCCGCTGGCCTGGGCTGCGGCGTGGGGGGCGGGGGAGCGGCCCCGCAGCGGGAGCCCCGCGGGAGGAGGGGCGGGCGGGGACGCTGGGAAGGACCTCCAAGGTCACGCAGGAACGGGGCTTTATGGTGGTGGAGAAGGCGACGGGGAGGGCTTGTTGGGGTGAGGGACTGGGCGGTCCTCTAGGGGGCTCTTCTAGGAGATGGGCGCCCCTGGAGGACTCAGGGTCTGGGCCTGTCTGCTACCTGTTTACCTGCCTGTCACTTGTCATGAGGTGCAAAAGGGGGCATTCCGTGGGTATCGTTCAGGGCTCACAACTTCCCTTTCTTTTCGCAGCTTCTGCTCTTCCATGTCCAGCCTGGTGGGATCTGTGTAGGTTCACGGAACAGTTATTTCCAAGGTGCCTCGTGCGTGGCCTGCAGCTCAAAGCCCTGGATCTCCTGCCCCCCCAGGCCACACAGCCCGCCTAGACCCCAGCCAGTGGCCTGTTAGAGCTGTGAGAAACCCTAGGGAACGCTTGCACCGCACGGCGACACACGCTCACATCTTCTTGCATGGAAACAAAATCATTGAGAGGTGTGGTGACTTGTCTAAGGTCACTTCACTTATTTTTTTGGTTTTACTTGTCAGTTAATGTTTAAACTGTGCTCGGTCCTTCTGGGCGCAATTCCATAAAGAAAAAAGCTAAATCTTTATCATATCCAAGGAAATTCTGACCTCAGAGTAAAAAACTAAACAAAACCATTCAAGCGAGAGTCTGACCTTCCATTTGCTGATGTGATCATTACATTTCACTTGACATAAATTGAACATCCGGAGTGGACAAGGAGAACGGAGTTCAGCAGAATCAGTCTGTGCTGGGGACCGCAGAGCCACGCGGCACCCAGCGGTTCCCTCCTGCCTGGCCTCTGCTGTGGATTTTCTTGGGGACTTCCAGAAGGGACCAGCAACTTGCATTGAACACTGCAGCCTGGCAAGAGTCTACTCTCAATTTCAGCTTCAAGTAGGATTCCTTGCCTGTCTATTCTGGGCCCTCAAAAAAGATAAAATTGTCTCTGATAAGAAATGAATCTTTAGCAGGAAGTTGAAGAAAATTTTCTAAATTGTTGAGCTGAATTTCACAGGGGGAGATGTTTTCTCATCTTCATAGCTGCTCAGGGTCATGTTAAAGCCAGGGTTAACCCTAACACTAAATTTTTCAAAATTTGTCACTAATGATTCAGTAAATTTTGTTTGATAACCTTTTGAAGACCTAACCAGAATTGGAAGGAATTTGAGCTGAAAATATGGGTTTTTCAGCCCCAAACTTCAAGATAAATAGAAAACTTTTTTGGGGGGGAGGATATAACTAGATGAGAACAGAAAGAGCAAATAAAAGATATCTTTAAGAAAGAAGCGAATATGTTAAACATAGAACATTTTGCCTTGACTGCCGCACACTGACTCAATGTTCTACCCTGACCTTGTGCAACCCCGTCATGAGATGGGGTTGTTGCTGCTGTTTCCTCCTGACAGCTTTGCTGGAGTGTTAAGATAGTTCAGTCGGCAACCTTGAAGATCACAGCATGGATTACAAGGAGCAGCAGGTGGCTATTTCACTTGAACTAGTGTTATCTCTTTGATTGCCATGGTTAATTCCCCTAATCTGCTGCCTCTTGGGAAGCTGGAGAGATCAGGCACTGGCCACAGAGACCATCCCTCAATCCTAGCTTTGAGGTCTTCAAGGGAAATATATGCACAAAAGACAAAAAGCTAGCAGATAACCAGTATTTGTTACTTGGTTTAGAAACCAAAGGCCAATATGGATCACCCAGTGACCTGTACTTGACTTGAAGGAGAAATTCTTTCTCTCTTGCCAGAGACAACCTCAGCTGGAATGGAGGGAAACAAGCCCGTGAGAAGAAGGAAGAGCAAACACAAACACAGAGCAATAGGGACAGTCAGAGAAACGGATTTTGTCTCCACCTTTACGAAAGCAAGAACTTCTGCAGAAAGAGTTTGCCCCTCAGAGACACGACCCCAGCCATTCACAAGCCGTCACAGAAGGAGCCTGCAGAAGGAAGAACTAGTCTCAACAGACAGTCCTGAGCAAGAGACACACAAGCCCTGGCACCGTGGGTTGATGAGTATCATTGAACTTAACTAAGCCAGAGCAGCCCTTTTCCTCCTTGGGGCTGAAGTGAAGGGAAAAGGGGGATTCATTTGTTTCCCTGAAAGCCAGCTGTCTCCATCCTCCCTTCTGTGTGACCTCTCCGTGAGCTCCGAGTGCAGCCAAGACAGACCAGTCTGCCAGGAGAGGACGGAGACCTCGGGTGCTGTGAGTGCAGGGAGGCTGACTCTGCTTCTCTCTAAGGTCGGCAGCCCCCTCCAGTGTTCCAAAACTAGGGTCTTCAAGCAGTTCTTCCATTGACCATCTTAAATTTCTTCTGTTTTAACTTAAGCTCATCTTCCTTATTTCATCTTCACAGTCCTAGAACACAATCGGCTGGCATCCTTCCCGAGAAGTTTTTTCATACAAGTGAAGACTTCAAGCCATCTCTTAAGCCCTTCTTTTCCTCAAACCAAAAAAAGTTCTCATTTCCTTTTTAAAATGTTTGTGTGCACATCTTTTATGTGTGTGTAAATATACATGTGTACACATATGTAAACATTTTAAAAAGGAAATGGCATATAATGGTGTGTGAGAAGATACGGATAAGCACATAGCAACCATCTGTGTACCATTCCCCAGTTTAGGAAACAAAACAATATGGGCCCGGTGGAAGCCGCTTGTGCGCCAATTCCCTGTCCCTTTCCTTTGCCTCTGTCGCCAGACCAGTATCTTCATAGGGCCTCTTTCCTCTGTCATTATTTAAAAACCAATAAAAAGCAAACCTGACAGTATTAGGCAAAAGATTCAGAGAAGAACATCATTTAAGGGAAATCTTTATTCTTCTATGGGGTTCTTATTAAGCATCTTGTAAATGCATTTTGATGACTCTTTTAATTGTTCTTAGAATTCTTCTCCTTTTACACGTTGTTTTTAGAGAGCAGTGTCCCAAACTTCACGAAGAAGGAGAAATATTCAGCAGAACTGTGAATCTCTGCCTTCCTAGTGACAAAAAGGGCAGTTGTCCCCTCCGCCCCCCCCTCCATTATTTCGTTCATTTGTTAACATTCATGTCTGGCGTTTGATGCTGGCTGGCAGCTGGGACCGTAGCTGGGGCTGGCAGCTGGTATTCCTATAATACATGCGGCCTCTGCCTGGGCTTCCTCGCAATGTGGTGGCTGGGTTCCAAGGGTGAACATCCCCAGAGAGACTACCAGATGGGAGCTGTGTCACCTTTTCTAACCTGCCCTTGGAAATCATGAAGCTTCACTTCCACCACCTCCTGTTTGTTAAGGCAGCCATAAAGGCCCCGTCAATCCAAGAGGAAAGGAAATAGATTCCATCTCTTGATGGGAAAGGGGCAAGATTCTGAAAGAGTGTGAGAATTGGAAACATTGTTGCAGCCATTTTTAGAAATATAATCTTTCAGAGCAATTTTAATTTTAATAAAATAATATTTAAAATTGCACCATAATCATATAATATAAAAATCATATTTACGGAAAAATTAATGAAAGACATACAAGACCCCTTCCCTGAAAACAAGGCATTTGGGCTCCCAAGAAACAAAGCTGAAGGACTTACCACTGTTTGATTTCAAGTCTTCCCATAGTACTAATTCCAGTCAAGACAGTGTGTTGTAGGCCTATGAATAGACAAGTAGATCACTGAAACAGAATAAAGAGTGCAGAAATAGATCCACACGCCTATGGCTAACTAATTTTGACAAAGGCACTAAAGCTATTCAATAGGGAGAAGATAATCTTCTCAAGAAGTGGTGCCGTAACAGCTTGGTATCCACGTGTTTAAAAAAATAAGCTTTGACCCCTTAACCACATGCAATAATTAACTCAAAATGGATCATAAACTTAAATGTACAAAGAAACTAAGCATCTAAAGTATTTAGAAGAAAGCATTATAGAAAAGATTGCATACATAGGGCATGGAAAGCACTAACCATAAAAGAAAACGTTTATAAATTGAACATCATCAACAGTAGAACTTCTAGGCAAGCCACAGACAGGGAGGAGACACTCACAATGCACACGTCCGGCAGCGGCCCTCAACCTTTTTGGCACCAGGGACCAGTTTCATGGAAGACAATTTTTCCACAGATGGGGGGAGGGGGACTGGGGGGCTGAGAGCGTTGAGGGGACAGGGCAGAGCTCTGTGACCTGGTCCCTAACAGGCCACGGACTGGTACTGGTCCACGCCCCCAGGACTGGGGACTGCAGTGATAAAGGACTTGTGTCTAGAATATGTAAATAACTCCTGCAACTCAACACTAAAAGATAAATCTAATTTTTAAAAAACGGTCAAAAGACTTGGACAATGGAATATTACTCAGTCATAAGAAATGACAGTGATCTAGCACCTCTTATACTTTCCTGGACTAAACCTAGGCCCATTATCCAAAGTGAGGCACCACAAGAGCAGAAGAACGGGATCCGTTTGTACTCGCCATCAAATTGGTACTAACTGATCAACACTAGGGTGATCACATGGCAGAAATCCTCTCCAGGGATTGGGGGGATAGGGGGGCGAATCTACAACTAAAGGACACGGGGAGCACTAAAGGGAGGGAAGGGCACGCCTTTAACCTGCATTTGGGGAAGGCAAAGACATAAAGTGTAGCTAGAATGTTTGTACCCTCATTTCTAAACCTTTTTTGACTCTCAAATCTACCTCACCTTGAGGCTGAGATGGGAGGGTTACTTGAGCCCAGGAGTTCAAGATCGGCCTGAGTAACATAGTGGTGAGATCCTGTTTAAAAATAAAAAAGGTGGAAAAGTCTACCTACCCTTGTGAACTCCTTCAGGAGTCTAAGGAGCCATTTCATTATTTTTATATGGTGTGTGATAAGGAGATGTTGAAACAGAGTTGTCAAGTTTTATAAACATTTTTACTATAAAAAAATCACATCAAAACAAGTGTATAAAGTATTATTACAAAGTGAAAATCCACATAACCACACCTAGGTCAAGAAACCTCACTAGAAAGCTTCCCTTTTCTTTTCTTCCCAGGTGGACCTTCCTTTGTCTTCCCTACAGATCATTCTTCTGATTTTTATAGCACTATTTTTTCCCATGTAGTTTCGATTGTATAATAAGTGCTAATTGTATCATATATTCTTTGATGCTTTTTCCCAGCATTCTTATAATTTTGAAGGATTGACTTTTTTTGTTTTGTTTTCTCTTCACTGGATTGGATGTTCTACTTTTTCCTGAAGGACACCCTTTAACATTTCCTGTAGTGAGTGTCTGTTGCTGATGAACTCTCCCAGTTTTGTCTGAACATCTATTTCACCCCAATCTTTTTTTTTTTTTTTTTTTGAGACAGAGTCTCACTCTCTTGCCTGGAGCGAGTGCCGTGGCGTCAGCCTAGCTCACAGCAACCTCAAACTCCTGGGCTCAAGCAATCCTACTGTCTCAGCCTGCCAAGTAGCTGGGACTACAGGCATGTGCCACCATGCCCGGCTAATTTTTTCTATATATATTTTTA
>CAUYSK010040615.1:0-72050 GCA_963575035.1 Avahi laniger | reverse complement strand
GAAGTAAGTATGAGTTAATCTAAGAAATAAAACCTAAAAAAGTGTTTTTATTTCATTTTTATTTCAATATATTTAAGGGGCACAAGTGTTTTCTTCTTACATGGATGAATTATATAATGCTGAAATTAGGGCTGTAGTGTACCCATCACCAGAAAAGCATACATTGTAACTGACAGGTAATTTTTTTATTCCTTACCCACCACCCACACACTCTTTCTTAGTTTCCAGTGTCCACTATACAACTTTATGACCATATATACCCATCATTTAGCTCCCATTTATAAGTGAGAACATGAGGTATTTTTTTTTCATTCCTGAGATACTTCACAGAGGATCATGGTTTCCAGTTCCATTCAAGTTGCTGCAAAATACATTATTTCATTCCTTTTGATGGCTGAGTAGTACTGCTTGATATATATAAATACACACAAATACACACATACACGTGCACACACACACACACACACACACACACACACACACTCCACATTTTCTTTATCCACTCATCAGTTAATGGGCACCTAGGTTGATTCCACATCTTTGCAGTTGTGAATTTTGCTGCAATGAGCCTTCAGGTACAGGTGCCTTTTTGATATAATGACTTCTTTTCCTTTGAGTAGATACCCAATAGTGGGATTGCTAGATTGAATGGTAAGTCTACTTTTAGTTCTTTGAGAAATATTCATACTGTTCTACATAGAGGTTTTACTAATTTACATACTCACCAATAGTATATAAGCATTCCCTTTTCACTGCATTTTCCCCAACATCTATTATTTTTTGACTTATTAATAATGACCACTCTGACAGAGCTAAGGTAATATGTCATTGTGGTTTTAATTCGCATCTCTCTGATGATTAGTGATGTTGAGCATTTTTTCATGTTTGTTGGCCATTTGTATAACTTCTTTTGAAAAAAATCTATTCATGTCTTTTATCCACTTTTTGATGGGTTGTTTTTTTCTTTTTGATTTGTTTGAGTTCTTCATGCATTCTGGATATTAGTCCTTTGTCAGATGTATAGTTTGTGACTATTTTCTCCTATGCTGTAGGTTGTCTTTAGGTGATATATCATGTAGTTTTAATTTGCATTTTCCTGATTAGTGATATTGAGCATTTTTTATGTGTCTGTTAGCCATTTGTAAATATTTTTTTGAAAAATGACTGTTCATGTCTTTAGCCTATTTTTAATGGAGTTATTTGTTTTTGTTTTTTTCTTACTGTTTTATTTTGAGTTCCTTATAGATTCTGGATATTACTGCTTTGTTGGATGTGTAGTTTGCAAATATTTTCTTCCATTCTGTAGCTTATCTATTTACTCTCTTGATTATTTCGTTTATCATCAGAAACATTTTTGTTTAATGAAGTCCTATTTATTTATTTTCCTTTTGGTTGTATTTGCTTTTGGGATCCTAGTCATAAATTCTTTGCCTACACCAATGTCCAGAAGAGTTTTTCTAGGTTTTCTTCTAGAATGTTTATGATTTCAGGTCTTACATTTAAGTCTTTAATCCACCTTGAGTTAAATTTTTGTAAGTTGTGAGATATAGGGATCGCGTTTCATTCTGCATGTGGGTCTCCAATGTTCCCAGCACCATTTATTGAACAGTCTGTCCTTTTCCCACATTATGTTTTTGTCTGTTTAGTATATGATAAAATCTAGCACCCCTCTGTGATAAGAAAAAAAAAAAAACCTCAAC
Source organism: Avahi laniger (assembly GCA_963575035.1). Taxonomy (NCBI): domain Eukaryota; kingdom Metazoa; phylum Chordata; class Mammalia; order Primates; family Indriidae; genus Avahi; species Avahi laniger. The sequence goes on along the minus strand of CAUYSK010040615.1, from coordinate 70,350 downwards.
AAACTAGGTATACAAGGAACATACCTCAAAATAATGAAAGCCATATATAGCAAACGCACAGCCAACATCATACCGATAGGAAAAAGTTGAGTGTTCCCTGTAAGAACTGGAATAAGACAAGGAGGCCTACTGTCACTTCTATTCAACATAGTACTAGCCAGAGCAGTCAGGCAAGAGTTAGAAATAAAAGGAATCCAAATAAGAAAAGATGAGGTCAAATTATTTGTTTGGTGATGATATAATCTTATACCTAGAAAATCCTAAGGACTCCTCCAAAAGACTCTTAGAAATGATAAATAAATTCAGTAAATTCTCAGATTATAAAATTAATGTACACAAATCAGTACCATTTTTATAACGGTCAAGCTGAGAATCAAATCAAGAAGTTAATACCACTTACAATAGCTGAAAAGAAAATAAAATACCTGGAAATACACTTATCCAAAAAGATTAAAGATCTCTACAAGGAGAACTACAAAACACTGATGAAAGAAATCATAAATGAGACAAACAAATGGAAAAATATCCCATGCTCATGGATTGGAAGAATCAATGTTGTTATAATACAATGTCCATACTGCCCAGAGTGATTTACAGATACAATGCAATTCCCATCAAAACACCAATGCCATTTTTCCCAGAACTAAAAAACAATTCTAAATGTCACATGGAATAAGAAAGAGCTCAAATAGCCAAAGCAATCCTAAGCAAAAAGAACAAATTTGGAGATATCATATTACCTAATTTCAAATTACACTAAAAGTCTATAGTAACCAAAACAGCTTGGTACTATTATTACACACTTAGATCAATGAAACAGATTAGAGAACCCACAAAGAAATGCTTTTAAAGACTATCCAGTAAAACATTCAGAAGGGACTTCTGCTGAAAAGATTGTTCCTTTCATGGTTGATGAGTAAAGATTACAGTATTAAAAATCACTAGACATAGTATGGACTTGAGTATTTGAGAGTATATTTAGAACCTAGAGAAGGACTTTAAAAGACCTTATCATTCCCACTAATGATCAAATTGCCAACAATTTCTATCTTATCCATCTTGCTTATTCTGATTTAAAGTGCTATATTTTCAGAAGGTTTTTTAAAAATTGCATTTTAATGCAACTATATTATTTTGGTTAATGCATTGACCTATGAATATTAAGTTGGGGGATAAAGGTAATTGGACAATTGGAGAATGGGACACAAATATATTCTCTTAATGGGGACAGAGTGAATGGAGGGAGGAGTCTTGGACCATTGTGTTCCTCTAAGGTCCATGTGAATCCATTCAGTGTAAAGGACTAGTGGACCAATAGTTCAAAATCGCCAGGGAAAGATGCACTGTGAGAGGCAAAAAAGCACCAAAAAGAAAAATGAAGCTTATGATTAAAAATGCATGATACTTAACCACTTGACTTGTTTAACCTAGCATTTTGTTTTATAGAATTATGTTTATGGAAATATTCTGGTTGCCTCATTCTTCACTCAGGCACATGCTGCTGCTATCAGGTTACTACTTTTGCTCCCCAAACACTCAGTACACATAGTAGCATTTTGTTTATTTCTTTCATTCTTTTGTTTTGTTTTAGCTTAGAACTACCATCCTCCTCACCATTTTTTATGGGTTATCATAAACCAGATTTCATCTTTCTAGACAACTTTCTTTTGGATATTTTATGGAAAACTTGACAAAAACTGACTTTTCTCCCAGAAATCCTTGAAATTTTACAGACTATACTAATAATTATTCTCTTACTGTCTTAATTGACAAAGGAATCATTGTTAAATTGAGTCCCAGTCTAAATTATACGTTTCTTTTTAGAGTATGCTCAATACCTAGAAATAAAATTTTTTGGGGGGGGGTTACAAATTATAAAGGCATAAAGATTACCTAATTAGCCATACATTCTATTAAATAAATTTTTCTTTTTTATTTTCTAAGAAATTTGTTACATATTTTTGAAATAATGAGTGTATATTTTATACAATTATTCATTAGCATGTTCAAATACTGTATGAAACTTTTCATTTTGAGGGAAACAATTGATCAAATTAGAAAATACATTGAAGTAATCATGATTTTTATGCTTAATACTTTTGGAATGCTAAAGTATCATCATTATTTTAAATGTGGAATCTCTAAATTTATTTGTTACTTAAAGTTAATCTTCTGCTCAAAATAACTTCATTTTAGGTTACATTTGTATAAAAAAGAAGATGTACAATATTTGTTCTAACTATAGTACTAAAGACTGTAAGCAAAAATGCAGACACTACAGGAATTTTAGAAATAAGAAATAATGCAAAAATTTGAGAAAAATAATATAGAAAATACATAGAAAACACACACACACAGATTCCCAGGAGAATAATCATCAGTGGATAAATTAATTATGCCTAAGTATATCTCATTAGTATGTCCTGCCAGAGCCTAAATTCTTTATTAAAGGAATACATCAAGACAATTACATCATTCTATAGATATGTGTCTTGCTTATGTAAAACTCAAAATGCTACCTCTAAAAGCAAATTAATTTGCTCTATTGTCCCCAAAATATTTCATTGTAAGTTGAGAATGACCAAAAGTATTTATGAAATAATGTACACGTATTTCCATTCTCGGAGAAAAGTAGACTTTTAACTCTCATAAGTATAATTCCTACCTCAAATTTATTTATTCTACTGACTTTTATACTTCTGAAACACAACTTGGCACATTAGTTGAGATTTAAATTTTTAAAAAATACGCTGAACGTAAGATAGAAAAAGGAAAAGCATTTTGAATGGCATTCACTTCCATTTAACTCTATCTCTAAAATGTTCTTCGATATGTGATACTATTTCTTCTAAGTAAAATATTCCATGTTGGCTTTGCTATGTATTACACAGCATTGTAATTAATTAATTTACTTACAAAAGGCTTGGATCTGGTTAGTGCAAGTTCATGACCTTATGGTAAATTAAGTAGGCTACAGAAGACAGAATCTTTCTGTTCTAAATAGTGAAGGTCACAAATCTACCAGCCTGCTCCTTCACCAAAGAAATAAAAAGGTATTTAGACCTTTTGCAGCTGTCTGAAAATTGTATAAATGTCTTTAATATTAATGTGCTTCTCTTACTTTTAGTATTCCTCAGAGAACCTAATACCAGAGGTCAGTTCTTCTTCTCCTGTAACGAAACATAGTCTTGTTAAATGTTGTGTAAAACTACATCTTTTTGCCTTTTTTCCTTTGCTGCAACCAGAATGCAAATTATAGCATACATGCTTACTGAAACATAAAGAAATTCACTAAGGTAGGATAATTGGTCTTGGGTAGTATCATTTATAATTATATTATTATGAAACAGTAGTTCTTAAATAGTATTATTATAACAAATTAGAAGTATAATAAATGCAACAATATAATGTATGCTGAGACAGAGTCCACATATTGCAGCTATAAAATATAAAATAAGGAATTAAATTTCAAAATAATGCAAACTAAGGGAAAATTTATGTCATAATTGTTATTCAAATATTCCATTAAATGCTTGTATCATGAAAATAATTAACTCTGTTTTTCCATTTTTCATTTTTCTGTGTATGTGAGTGTATAGTTTGTTTTGCCTAGTAGGTTATAAAATAATAAAACTTTTTAGATAAATAAGTAGACACATAGATGCAGAAATGATCTTGATACATAAAGAGACAACTATTCATTTAGTCACTCAACAATATTTCTTGATCACTACTATGTTCCATAAACATTAGGAAAGGTATTAGATGTACACATGTAATAATATTTGTCTAACTAGTATTATTAACTTCCCAGGCCACGTCTGAAAATAGTGCTGTCACAAGTAATTAGGTATTGTATGGAAAGAAGGTTTTAACAATTTTTTAAGTTTAATTTAATTACAGTTTTTAAAAATTCACTTTAGACTGGGGAAATTTTTCCTGTTTTAATAATAAACAGTCTCAATCTCCACAAACATATTTCAAAAATTTATGTGAATTTTTTATTAATATTTTTAAATGGGAGCTATAAACAGCATAATTGCTAGTGTTCCATAAACTACATTTCCACTGTTCTAAACCAAAATACCTTGATTTAAATTTTTATTATTCATCTGGATGTTTAAGGAGATAAAAACACATTTTATTCCTTATGTTTACAAATGATAGAAAATACCCATGTCACTATGTAATCTCTTTTATTTAAAAAAACAGGCAGTAAATGATTAAAAACCAAATTCTAATTCATGTTCTCAAGAGATAAATTATTAGTCATTTGATACACATGCACTAGACACTTATTTGCAGCTAGAATTTATTTATCATCATTGATGAGCAGATGCTTACCTAATCTGTAATCCTCAAAACAACCAAGTGGAAATATAATGACACATCTTATGTAAGAAGAAATAAAAGCTCCAGGGATGTAAGTAATTTGTTAAAATTAACAAGAACTAATATGTTTTAGCATCAGGAATTGATCCCAATGTTATGGAATCAAATTATTTGTACTTCCTACCATATCCTGCTGATGCTCCATAATTGCAGTATACACTCACATGCTTTCCCTACAGAAAGGTTAAACATGTGGAATGTAAATATGTTCACAGAGTAATATGGAATGAGAGCTACATAGAATTCATAATAAATTTAACATTATATTGATGTGTAGCAATTTGATAAAAGTTATAACTGATGAGCTTCAGAAGAAAACAGAAACTTGATCTGAGCAACTCTATGGTATAAACTCCTGTGCTATCTATATATTTGTGGAAATCATTTAAACTTGAATATACAGTGATCAATAAAATTTGGACCACTGAAGAATATATTCTCAATTAGATATTCCTTCCAGTACTTGAATGCAATTTCATTCACAAAAATAAGGAAGGCAGGTCCAGTTCTTCAGCTGCTGTTATGGAACTCTTAAATGGACTCTGAGAACTGGTGATTGCTGGTGACAATGACAACAGTTCTCCAGGGAGTAAATTATGGATGAAGAATAGAAAATTACCCATTTTCTGGGTAATGGGTAGGTTATCCAGGAGGAATGGAAGAATAAAAATAGACATGATTTGACAAACAAGCTTCTTTGTAGGTGAGAGCATGAGAATGTATTTAGGCAAAAAGTAATCCAAATTTTACATATAGGATGATTGCTTTCACCCTATCTGTTAATATCCATTAAATGAGATTTGAAAATCAAGTAGCCACCTTCAGTTGTGCTGCTTATAGGGTCAATGAAATATTTAGTGAAAAAAATCAAGGTCCTAAAACAAAATATTAACTTACTTTTGGGAAGAAGATAAGATACACTCAATATTCTCCAAATAAGATATAGAATTAAAGAGAAAAAAATATTTAGAAGGAGAAACAGATTAAAATTAAAGAAATGAAGATAAAATGAAATAAAAATAGTTGAAAATCTGGGAGAAGTTAGAATAAGAACAAGTATGCTTGTAATTTATAAAATCCCTTGAATTATAAAAAGGATTCTATTGAAACTTTTATAAAGTAAATTTAAAATGGACAAACAAAAACAAAGATAATTTTAGTAACAATAAAATGTTTACTAAGGGTAAAAATACTCTTATGAATGTAAATTTAAAAGACATTTTCATAACTTATTTCGTTAATAATTAATGAGCTTCAGAAGTAAACAGATACCTGTTGGCAAGTGTATCTTTTTGTATTGTACGTGATGTGAAGATATCTCGCACGGAAAATGGACCTCACTGAATTTAGTAATTTTTATATACTTGTATTAAAAGTTTTGTAAATATAAATAAGCCATAATAATTTGACAATAGTTAACTAATTTGTAATAATTCTAATAATAGTGCACCAAAGAAAGCAGACCATTGTTATTCTAAGCCATCATTATTCCATCATTATTATCGTCAAATTAAAATTAAATAAAATTATTCTAGAAGAAACAGAGAGACTTAAAATTGTAAAAGGCATTTGGCTGAATTATCCAAAGTCAGGTGGATTTTTCCTGAGTGGAGATAACAAATTTTATATTTAATTCTAATTACCACCAGCTTTCACCTTACTGCCCATGTAAAATCCTCATAAAGCACATAATTGTTAAAGTATGTATCTTAAAATAGAATAATCTACAGTAGGCTTTTTGCTTATCTCTTGATTTCTTTAATGCATATGCTATATTTAAACTATAAAATAATGTTACCTGCTCTTCAATATTATTTGAATCCACAAAGGTGACTGATTTTCAAACAATTAAGAGATTAGTGAATGTAAATATAAAACAATTTACAAATGTAGCAAAACTAATATATGAATTACAAAGAAAGTAATCAATTAATTTGGTTTAATAGGACCACAAACACATGAAAATGAGTTTATCTATAGAGTGTACACTTTTAAAGGGTACTAAAATATTGTTTTTTCCCAAGCATATCTTGACATTTTTCCCTCCAAAATCAAAGTAAGGAATGGTCATACATCCAGTGTCCCTGCATTTTGTAAAAATATCATGCAGGGAATCATCAATTACAGTTTTAATTGTCTCCAGCATAAAAACCAGTGCGATAAAATTTTTTTCAGTATTCATGACTAAGAAATGGTTTGTTGTTTCTGATGCACTACTATGTTTTTTTTACTAGGCAATGAGAGATAAGGAATTCATATTGTTTTACTTTTAGCTTTGGTTGCTATGAAACTCTGGATTGGTTTACAACTACAGTTGCTTCTCTTATCCTTTGTATTTTGATAACCATGAGAATAGCCCTATTGATTTTATTATTTATGTCTTTTCTTCCTACTACTAACCAGAATATAAGAATAATGTGAATCAGCAATAGTTTCTTGAAAGTTTGTCATGTAAATAAAATTGTTCTTGGTATCAGCTGACTTGGAAGGACCAAAGAGACACAGGTTGCTAATGAGCATCTAGATTATTTAGGGTACAACTCAAGCCTTTTTAACAAACCCCAGAATATAGTAACTATAATGAGAAAGAAATTAATTTCTCTCTCTCCGGAGAGACCAGACATGAACAATGCAAAACTGGCAAGAATGCTTTATACCACAAGGACATTCGGCCCCTGAGTACCTGAAATCTTGTGGAACCAGTATTTCTTTGGTTGCAATTCTGCAAGATTGAAATTGGTTTCCCACCACATCTTTGTATGAGCTAACAGAAAGAAGAAAAAATGGAAAGCCTTGGGGAAAGTATTATCCTCCGTGAGAAGTCTCAAGAATCCCACACACCATTTCTACTTATTTCTCATGCCCTGAATTTTACATGACAACTCATAACTGCAAGAAAAGCTGATAAATGGGAAAGGCAAATCACGTGCCTAGATAAATTTGGGTGGGGTGGTATTTATATTTATATATGGAGGAAGGGGATGGTTATTGGAGTAAAATTACCATCTCTGCCATAGCTTCTCTGCTTGATGTATTCCCACTTTGCCATCTGGCTTCTATATGTAATAAGAACGTGATGGTACATTGTAGTGAAAAGTCTTGGCTGTATAAATAGGCAGGCACGGTTTGGCATCCCAGTCTCACTGATTACTAGCTGTAAATAGTTGTCATATTACTTAATGTTTCTGAGTCACTAAATGCTCATTCAGGAAATGTGGATAAAATACCTAACTCAGAGGTTTCTTGACTTAGGTATGATTTTGTAACATAGTGCATTACAAGTCATAATAAATGGTGTCAATTGATGTTATTAGAGAAATAATTGTAAATTGTTCTTTATTGAAATATTTTATTCTTTGTCCATTAGTTAAGATGATACATCAATTAATACTTAGTCTTCTGGATTTAATTCTCTAAGAACCTTTTCATACACACCCTGATAAGCCTGCACATATTAGAAAGAAAAACCAGAAAAAACTGCTTCTCACATAAGGCAAGATGTACTAACCAAGGAATATATTTTTATTCCAATTACATAGGCAGGAACCAGTGTTACAGACTAAAGACTAAAGGCATATTTATTTACTACTTTGGCTATATGCAATTTAATATGTCAATTCTACTTGGAAAGCAATGCTTTTCAAGTGAATGCCTCTTTTTTTCCACTAATATTTGTTTTGGTTCTAATAATAAGTTAGGGAGGCAGCTGAAAGAAAGATTTGGAGAGTGAGAGTCACCTGCAAGAATATATACATGAATGATTTTCTCCTGATATGTCTCTTAGTTACTATGGTGACAATCTGTTCAAGCATTTAATGAGAAAATAGCATATCTTACTTTCCCTTCATTTGAGTAACAGAATTTCTAATTTTAGTTGGCAAAATTATACCTATAATTTTGCTTAGAAATTTTTTGATTTTTATGTTTTTACATATAAAACATTTTGATTTTGCTAGGTCTTCAAAATATAAATTTTAATTCAAAATCAATTTTGTTAAAATTGAATATAATTACCCCAAACATTTGGTACTAAATTATCTAATAAGCAAATGTTTTCTCTACTGAGTACATGTATTAGAAATTATTTTTACCTCTCTCTCTTTGCCCTTCCTTTTATTTGCCCTGCTGCGACAATGGGTCAGGTTGTCATTTGTGGTGTATGTACCACGCTTTGTAAACCTATATTTTGCTCTTGCTCTATGATCCTGTCTTTCCTCAATAAACCTCATCTTCGTGCTTGCCTAAAAAAAAAAAAAAGAAATTATTTTTAAAATGTAAAAGTTTTTAACTATCTTTAAATTTAAAATGTATGTTTGGATAAACTATGCAATTATTAATAATAAGCTCACTTATCTTCTGCTTAATATTTTTTATGAGTGTCTTGATAAAGAAAAGCATGTCTGAAATAATGTACAGCAATACTTTGAAGTAAATGTTGGTTTTATTTTTAGCCTCAAATAATTGTTTAAGTTACTAAGTACTAAGTTTCTTATTTATAGGGCTTTTTATTTGAGGATAATTTTTAAAATTTACATGTAGTATTAATCTGAGGTGATCATTTTGACTTGTCTAGCTAAGTGATTTTTGTGTTAGAAATTACAGGTTATTGATTAGCCTTGTTTGTTTTAGTGATACTATTATTTCTAATGTACAATAAAGTGGGTGAAGCTGAAGAGAGAAGTTAATTACAAGTGAAAAGAAAACTACAATCAATCCAAGTGTTGTTGCAATAAGAATTTAGAACCCAAAATTTTCCAATCACCAAAATTAAGATACATTCTCTATTTTGGAATTTCTAACTTCATGTATATAATCTAGTTCTAAATGATTACTTCTCTTTTTGAATGCTGCCTGTTGTCTGCTTCTTCATACAGGTATGTCACTAGTAACCTACCTGACACCTGATGTTTTATTGATAGGCTTACCTAACCAATTGGCAATACCTAGTCATTTGCTCTTATTATTGATATCATATATCATTTCCTTTGGCATGCTTATCTTCCCACCCTCCTAGCTCTCTGTTTTCATGATGGCACCTTGTTGCTGTATCATCACATGGTCAAATGACAAAAAAGGGATGAACACTCTATAGTCACATGGCAGAAGAAATGGAAGAGCCAGTCAGCTCTATGAAGCCTCGTTTATAAGGGTATTTAATTCTATTCACAAGGAGTGGACCTCTCCTGACTTAATCACTTCCCAAAAGGCCACGCATGTTAATAGAACCACAATGAGGATTAAGTTTCAACATGAATTTTAGAAGGTCACAATCATTCAAATCACAGCAGTGTTTATTTCCTGGGGCTTTGGGAAATGTTGAAGTGCTCATCAAATCACATCAAATATTGGAAATGATTGATAAATTTTATTATCCTATCATCTTTCCATTGGATGTCTTTCTAAATTCTAATACACACAAAAACTTTGAGGAAGCTTTCTTAAAAATCAATATACCCAGAGGAACAAATATCAAGAGTATTGAACGTTCTAAATAAATCAGGATCAAACTTCATAAAATTATCACTAACTTTTAATTTCCCTTAAAATGTTAAACTGATATGGACAATCATTGAGAGCCAGCTCTTAACTGAATGCTTTCACTGTGAACTTCTGCTGAACATAAAGTTCATCTTCATTACGCCTACCTGATAGTGCAGGACTGTACCAGGGTACCCCTTAGGAATATTGTCTCAAGCAGGGCCAGTGCAATGGAGTGATGACAGACCCGAAGCACTTCCACACAAGCAGCTTTTATTACAAAGTGAAATTAAGTTTTAGAGAGAGGAACAGATCTGTCTCCATGAGTGGAGATAACCACTCAGGTCTAAAGACAGAATATAGTACACTCTCAAAGTCAGCAGAAAGCGAACTATTCCAATAAGGAACAGTGTCATCCCAGGGTTACAGTCTGTTCTTTATGCTAATCCCTAATAATATGTTAAACTCGGGGTGGAATATTCATGTCTTTTCAGGGAAGTGAGTGGGGATTCCCAGAATCATGTACCCTCCCATTTTTTATCCTTGTATAGCTGGCTGGTGAATTGTCATGGTGCCAGGAGGTGTGAGTTTTACTATGTTAATGAGGGAAAGGTTACCTTTGGTCATAAGTGCCTAGCTGCCGCACATGCTCCCAGTTGGGAAAAGTCCCTAACCTCAAGTTCTTGCTGTTGTGGTTTCTTTTCTCTATTTATCAATCCCAACCCTTGGCCCTTGACCACGTCCCCCTATTGCCTGCCCTGCCACCTGCATACCCTTATCTGTACCTAACAACATGAGCAAAAGATTTCAACAGTTTACAAAGAGTATATGCAGATGGAAAATAAGCATATGAAAAGATGTGATACATGATTGGTCATTAGGGAAATGTAAATTAAAAACATAAAAAGATTTGCTTCACATCCATTAAAATGGCTAAATTAAAAAAAATATATATATATATGATTATACCATGTATTGCAAGGATATAAAGAATGTGGATCTCTCATACACTGTTTGTTGCAGTAGAAATTGAGGCAACCACCTTGTAAAACTGTTTTGCAGTTTCTCAAAGATATTAATAAATATACACCTAGCATTTGATCCAGCCATTCTATTCTTAAATATTTTTCCAAGTAAAATAAAAAAATAAGTCCCTACAAGGACTGGTCCAGAAATGTTTACGGCAGCTATATTTGCGATATCCAAAATACTCTAAACAAACCAAATGTCCATTAACAGATGTATGAATAAATAAACTTGTGTACCCATACAATGGGATACTACACAACAATATGAAGGAATAAACTAACGGTACCACTATTAAAACGTATGAATTTGAAAATATCTATGCTGAGTGAAAGAGTTAAAACTAGAAACAGAATATTAAATATGATTCTTTGTAAAATTTTAGGAAATGTAAACTAACATGTGAACAGAAAACAATTCAGCAGTTGTTATGAGAGAAAGGGAGAGAAGGAGGGAGGAAGGAGATTGGAGAAAGCATGGATGGAAAGATTTCAAAGGGGCGCATAGAAATTTTGGGGGATGCTGGACATGTTCATTATCTTGATTGTTGTGCTGGTTTTCAGGTATATATATTAATAGCTATGTCAGTACATATCAAACTGAATACTTTAAATACGTGCAGTTTATGTATTTTAGTAAAACCTTAATGAAGTTGTTTAAAATAAAGGGATTGATAAAGTCTAGGAGAAATCAGATCAGAACATTGAAGTATGGGAATCATATGAACTTTTTCTGATTTGGCAAACAGGAAAACAAAAGCGAATAGTAATGATAATATCATCCTGCACTGCTGAAGAACAAGAGTTTGGAGCCATGCAGACTTGGATTTCAGTCATAGTTCTTCACTTCTCTTGGTGTATCTGTATTTGGGAGTCTAACTGTTTCCTCTAAACCTCTTTTCCTTAACCAGTAAAATTGGATTATGGAAAGGGATTTAATAATTGTTACTGGGAGTGAAATCAGCCACCAATCTGGGACTTGCATAATTCAAGAAATGTAAATGGATAAAGTACTAGTCAAAATGGTTGTATTACTAAAGGATGTTATTTCATGGCATATTCTGGTTTATTGATAATTAAAGATGTTAGGTCAGTGAACTATTTTAACAGAGCTCACCAAGGCTTCAGTTGGCTGACTATAAACAACTGAGTTCATTAAAGGAAAAGTTAACAAATAATCCAAAAATTATTGAATTTAAAATAGTTAACCGAAAAGGAAAGAAGAAGAATGGAAATATCAAAAACATTTAAAATAAAGCTCATCAACCATCTCTTCTGCTTTGTTTTTTAAAATTGGTTCTATTTCTTTTAAACCTTTTTTAAACCATATAAAACTGCCCATCAAAAAATCTGTGTGCTAGACTTTGCGCTACTCGGCAGTGATACTACAATTAATAAACAATTGTTTATGTCTTCTTAGAGCTTATTTTTTTGTTTATGTATTTTTCAGAAATAGTTATCTAGGTCAATATTGCCCAAATTTCAACCTTAGTGAAAATATATTGTATAAGTTATACAAAAAATAGAGGTTTAAGAGGTTCACCATGGAGATTCTAATTCAGCAGGCCTGAAGTTACTTGGGGATATACTGTGGGAATATCCCCAGATATGAGTAAAAGTTGTGGATATGACATTTTAAAAAAAAAGAAACACTATTCTTTTTCCAGAAAGAGAGGATAAAGTTTTAAAATTGGCTTTATAGGAAATAATCTCAAAATTATACGAGACATATATTATCAGATAATGAATGGCTGTTGTAGTAGGATTTATTTTAAAAAAAAAAACCTGTAGGACACTGGCTTATTAACCCACAGAATTTATTTTAAATGCAATAGACTAAAGAGAGAGTTTCCATAGAACTAAGAGTTTTTATTATCTTTACAAACTACTACTTTAAGCTGGAAAATACATGTGTTTGCCATATCAAAGAAAAATGAACTTTATAGTATTTGTTATTTTATTCCTCACTCTTTATGGATAGTTTAAACATTGTTTTTCTGCAAGTTGAGCTCCAGTAATTAGTCTTCTATTTCTCCTTGTAATCCTATGGTAGTATCTGGGCGAGTGTTTACACTGTATGCTAAAATTTGCACTATTTCACATTTGCAACCCCAGGAGTATAGATGAAGACCAAGTCAGATGTATGGCTGAACCGATCTCTTGCAATCAGCTGTTCTCTCCTTATGGGAAAATTTGTACCAACTCAGAAATCCACAGGTCATGGTACTAACTGCCAGTAAGCAGAAGCCCAGCAGCGAGATATCTAACAGTTTTGGACTCCTGAGAGTCTATGGTGGAGAAGAGGAAGTAAAAATTCTCACTGGGATTCCAATTTGTTTGAACTTCTTTTATCTATCTTTTTTGGCTTAATGTCAAAGTCTGTAGCAAACAAAGGGTGTACTAAATAACCAATCCATATAAAAATAGAGGGAATATAAGCACTCTTTGCCCTCCCTTAAGATAGAAGTGGGTGCAAATAAACTGTAGTAGTTAAATCCTTTCCCATGGGTTTTGACATCTAAGCTCAACTTACCTAAATGGGCAGGATTTTTGCAGTTTTTCAGTGCCATTAATTCTTCTGTTTCTTTTAAGCTGAAATATTAGATCATTTATATTAATATTTAAATTTACTTTCTTTTTCTAACTTACCTATTTTATATATAATGTACATATAGTCTCATATATATATATATGATATAAATATATCTCTGGTTTGCAATGGTTTCTGTGTCACCAGAAGGCAGATATCAGAATGAATCAAGGAGAGAGCATTCCAGTAGAGAAGAACAGGTCTCTGGGGAAGGAAATGTGGTTATATTTCTTCTATAAAAGCTGTTACATTCTCACAGCATTTCATATACTAAATTAGTTCCTGTAAGTATTATTTATATATAAGCACTGACAAAAGGGAGAGATAAATGTGAACTAAAGAATTCAAAGAAAGCTTCAGGAAGCTTCATAGAGAATAACGTAAATTGCAGTTGACCCTTTAACTACATGAGGATTAGGTGTGCCAACTGCCACCCAGTGTATAACTTTTAACTCCTCAAGAACTTTTCTAATAGCCCACTGTTGGCTGCAAGCCTTACTGATAACAGTTGATTAACAGATAAATAAATGAATATCTACATATATTTTGTGAGTTCATGATATACTCAAATTTTTCTTAATTTTTTAAATATTTCTAGGCTAGGCAAGCTTTTTTTCCATCTTGTTGCAAGTCTCCAAAAAAATTACCAATATATTTATTGAAAAAAATCTGTGAGTAAATGGAGCAGCATAAATCCATGTTGTTTAAGGGTGAACTGTATACATATAATTTAAACACAACTATATCTCAATGTTAGGTTATATATATAGTACACTCTTTCTTAAAAGAAAATTACTTTTACATGCATATAACATACTTGAAAATCATAAAAGCCATATATGATAAACCCACAGCCAACATCACACTGATTGGGGTAAAGTTGAAAACTTTCCTCCTAAGAACTGAAACAAGACAAGGATGCCCACTGTCACCACTCCTATTCATCACAGTACTGAAAGTCCTAGCTGGAGCAATCAGGCAAGAGAAAGAAATAAAGGACATCCAAATTAGAAAAGAGGAAGCCCAACTATTTCTGTTTACCAACAATATAATTCTACACCTAAAGACTTCTCCAAAAGAACTGTAGAATGGATAAATGAATACAGTAAAGTCTCAGGTTATAATGTCAGGATGCACAAATCATAAAACAACCAAGTTGAGAATCAAATCAAGAACTCAATCTCATTTACAATATTTGCGAAAAACAATACATTGTAATATACTTAACCAAGAAGGCAAAAGACCTCCAGGAAAAAAAAAAAAAACTACAAAACACTGATGAAAGAAATCATAGATGACACAATCAAATGAAAAAGCATTCCATGCTCATGGATTGGAATAATCATCATTGTTAAAATGTCTATATTCCCCAAAGTAATTTACAGATTCAGTGCAATTCCTGTCAAAATATCATTATAATTTTTCACAGAATTAAAAAAATCCAAAAATTCATATGGAACAACAGAAAAAGAGTATGAATTGCCACAGCAATCCTAAACAAAAAGGAAAAATCTAGAGACATTACATAATCTGATTTTAAATTATACTCTATGGCAAGAGCAACCAAAACAACATGGTAGTGGTATAAAGGTAGACACACAAACCAACAGAACAGAATAGAGAACTCAGAAATAAAGTCAAATATTTGTAACCAACTGATCTTCACCAAAGCAGACAAAATCATATACTTTGAAAAGAATACCCTCTCCAATAAATGGTGCTGAGAAATTATATAGACTCGTGGAGAAGAATAAAATTGGATCTCTATCTCCCACCATACATACAAAATAACTCAAGATGGATTAAAGACTTAAATGTAAGACCTGATACCATAAAAGTATCAGAAGAAAACTTAGGAAAACTATCCTTGACATTGGCCTAGGTAAAGAACTTATGACTAAGACCACAAAATACAACAAAAACAAAAATAAATAGATGGGACTTAATTAAATTAAAAAGTTTCTACACAGCAAAGAAAATAATCAACAGAGTAAATAGACAATGTACAGAATCGGAGAAAATATTTACAAGCTATACATCTGACAAAGGCCTAATATCCAGAATCTATAAGGAACCCAAAGAAATCAGCAATAAAAAAACAAATAACCCCATTAAAAAGTGGGCAAAAACATGAACAGACATTTTTGAAAAGAAGAGAAACAAATGGCCAACAAACATATGAAAAATTGTTGAGCATTACTAATCATTAAGGAAATAGAAATAAAAACCACAATGAAATTCCACCTTATCCCTGTCAGAATGGCCATTAACAAAAAGTCAAAAAAAAAAAAAATAGATGCTGGTGTGGATACATTACACTGTTGGTGGGAATGTAAACTAGCACAACCTCTATAAAACCAGTATGGAGATTTCTCAAAGAACTTAAAGTAGATCTACCATTCAATTCAGCATTCTCACTACTGGGAATCTACTCAGAGGGAAAGAAGTCATAACAAAAAGACTCATGAACTTATAAGTTTACCATAGCACAATTCACAATTGCAAAGATATGGAACCAATCTAAGTGTTCACCAATAGATGAGTGGATAAAGAAAAGGTGGTATACATATACCATAGAATACTACTCAGCATCAAAAAGAATGAATTAATGTCTTTTGCAGCAACTTGGATAGAATTGGAGGCTATAATTCTAAGTGAAGTAACCCAGGAGCATAATACCAAATATCACATATTCTCACTTATAAGTGGAAGCTAAGCAACAGGTTTGCATGGTCATACAGAGTGACTTAATGGACATTGGAGATTCAGAAGGGGAAGGGGGAAAAGGGAATGTGGGATGAAAAATTACTGTAAGATAAATTGTATAGTAGTCAGGTGACGGTATATTAAAAGCCTGGAATTCTCCACTATGCAATTCAGCGATATAATAGAAAATCATGTGCCCCTTAAATCTATTTAAATAAAAATAATAATACAAAAAGAAAATGAAACTAGCCCTTCAGCAATAGGCTAAAAAAAGAGGGAATTCAAACACAATGAAAATACTTTTCCAAATTACTTAAACTCAATGACCCAACACATAATCTTTTTGGTGTATATGGAATAATTTTTGAAGCATATCAATTACAGTATGTGTTGTTGTGATGAGGAAGTGATCACTGTTTGAACAGCCTGAGTTAACTCATTTCACCTTTACCTTGAATTGTTAAATATTTTGCACATAAATAGTAAGAATTTTTAAATGAAAGCCAAAAAAATCTACTTAAAACTTGTTTTGTTTTTTAATTGAAAGAACCCTTTAAGAATTATATTTAATAAAGCTTATTTGATCTAAAAATAGATAAATAAAAACTTAATATTAAAAACAAAGTTTTAATTATCTTCTATGTATTGATTATGACAAAATTAATTGTGAACCCCATTTATCCTAATCAAATGTACATAAGAGATTTGGTGCCCACTATTTTCCAACTAAAATTTTTATTTTTTAATTGAAATTTGTTTAATTTGTGGCAAATATATCAAAAATATAAAAGCATTTAAAGTTAGATTAAATTTACTTGATAATACATTAGTAGAAATTCCTTTTGAGAACTTTTATTAATATTTGTTCTAAATGGTACAAGAAAAATCAGGATGAAATCATGTATTAATAAATCTCTATATTTTGGAAATCAGAAATGTTAACATATTTGATCCTATTTCAAATATTCAGTAAATATGCAAATATAAAAAAAGAGTTGTATTTAGGGCAGTTTAGAATTCTGAAAATGATTCTCATGCATGATTAAAGCCATGTATTATAAGAATGTAATTAAAAAGAATGAATGTGTTTGCCCTCTGCCCCAGGCATTAGACAGTATCAAGATAATGTTTGGAAGGTGCTGCATTCCAGAGTATGTTCAGAGAACAGATTTGCCTCACTAATTTAGCAACATAATACCACTAATTTATCTAATACTTCATTATGTGAAGCAATTTTATATATATGAGAATATTAAAATGGCAAAGTATTTCAAAGATTATTTTTAAACGCTATTGATGTGCAAAGTTGTTATTAAGATAGCCTGTGGTGGGAGTAGGCAGGAGGAAAAAGGGAAACTTGAGGTTAAACCAGCTTTAGAACTTTCCTCCTTTTCAATGCCACCTGCCATCCCCTTTTCACCCAGAACAAATTGATTCATATCTCTTATTATTTAGATTTCTGAATAATATTTCATTTGTTTAAAAAAGTCTCACTATTTAAAAAATTTTTAAATCTACTACCTTATGAGGTAGATATATAACGAGGTATAATTAACATAATTATTAACATAATTATACAGATGAATAATCAAAACCCAAAGAAGTTGGGTGATATGCACACAGTCACACAATTATTAAAAGGAAGAACACTTTGTGTAAGCTAAATCACTGACCTCAGTTCCAGAGCCTGCTTAATGCTACCATTTGATTGAACCACCTGCAAATTGGAAATTTGGTGGTAAAGACACAGAACTCTGGGATTAGAAACCTGGGTTTGAAACTAGGCTTGGCCACTTCTTTTGTGATCCTCTCACCCCCCTTAAACTTGTTTCCTGAACTTCCAAACAGGGCAATTAGAGGATTGAATTTTTAGGACTATTGGAAGTTTTGCGTTTATGTAAAGCTAATTCAAGTGGTGCTCAGGGCTCAGCCTGATGTTGTTACCTTGGAGTGGTTCAAATAGGTGATATCAGAGGTCCCAGAAGTTTGTTAGAAGACAGTCTCAGAAAAAGTGGTATCAAAGCTATAAATTCCTTTTATTTCCCTTTGCTCTGAGTACCCAATACGATTCTATGTACATAGCTTGCTCACAATGAAACAGTTTTATAAAATAATTGACTGACTAATTTGTGGATAACAAGGGATAGTAAGGGCAGAGAAAAGAGCTTTCCTTAGCATTCTCCCAGCATTACCCCTTTAAACCTAAGTCATACTAGGCTAAGAGAAAGCCAGATTTATTTGTGAAGGATTCTCATCTGAACACTCAGAAAGTGAGGGAATTCATAGACTCATTAATTTACTTTTTCACTAAAGGTATTCTATAGAAAACTGTCTTGGGTTAAGCTCTGTGAACAATGAGTACCATGGTTAAATGGGTTTGGAAAATGGTACAAGATCTGCCACCCTCTTGGTGCCTTTCCCCGTACATATATATAGATTCCTTATGAATCCTGCCTCAATAAACAGGTAAGCGGGTTTAATGCAGTGTTGGGGTTTTTTAGCCACAGAATTCTCTTTCACGGAATTCTTTTTATGCTTCAACAAAGCTAATGTTCCATGGAACACACATTAAGAAACACTCCTTTATGTTATGGGTAGCATTGTAGTATCTATGTCCATGTTTGAATGAATGTTCATTTTTCACAGAAACTCAATCCTTTCACATAGGGTAAAAGAGATATTTATCCTTCATTCAAAATAAGATCCACTCTAAGAATGAATACTTCATAATTTTATAGACTTGAATTGATGCCTTTTTATTACTTTTACTCTTTATATGCCCCACATTTGTCTATATTTGATAGTAGTTCAAGGTTTGCTTCAAAACTCACCACAGGTTATATAGCTCTAAAATGAACCCTGGAGGGTCAGAGATGTGCCTCTCTGCATTATGACTGAAATCACAAATAGAAATCTATTCCTCATTTTGCCAGACTTCTCTGGTCTCAGATTTTTTCTTGAGTAAAAATTTGTTTATGTGATAAGGTCTGTTCTAAATATATAAAAATAAAATTACTCTCAAACTCATTAGACAATTGGCCTATAGCATAATGCATCTCAGAATTAACATTCATTTTTGAAACCTAAATGGTTTAACTTATTGCTACACCAGCTCTTTATTTCATGGACTATAAAATTCACGATATATTGAGCTTCATGGGCTATGAAATAAAAGCCTATAAAAGTGTCTTGCAATGTGTAATTATCTGCTAGATCGGGCACTTTTACCAAACCCATAATAAAAATACATTGAGATTTTTCTGTTTAGGTATCACTTGATACCTAAAAACAGGGAAAACTAATTGGAAAATAGATAAGGCCATCATGATATGCAAATAAAACAAATGAATGACAATTAATAACAAGATTACATCCTTCCAAATTTATTCAATACAATTAGGTTTTCTTAAACTGCCTGTATACCTGCTGCAAAATTTCAGAAAATGAGTAAACAGGTTTAATTACAGAAAATAAAACAAAATCACTACCACCAAAGGTCTAAATCTGATGCTTGACAGTTTTAATACTTATTTTACTTTCTCTTCAAAATGGACTGAGAAATTGCTTACAGTATTTAAATGTATCTTTCAGTGAGCTATGAGACCTACCTCGTCTCTCTCTGTTTCATGCATTCTTATTCTCTTTCTCTCTCTCTGTCTCACCTGGATTACAGATTTATAATTAATAATACAATAACCTCAGAGGGAGAAAAAGTCAATCAATGAAATCCTGATTTATTTCTTATCATCCAGATATCTACTTTTGTTAGCATTCATATATTTTTAAGGGAACAAAAATCTATAAGATTTCTACTTCCAAAGTAAACAAGATTCATCTGCTATTTAAAACAAACCAACCCTAGTTCCAAATTTGCATCACTATATACAAGCCTTCAGAGTAGGACACAATGAAGGGCTTATGGGATGTGTTAACAAAGACACGAAAATTTGCTGCTGAATTACACCTTTCAAATCCTAGATATCCAGTGGGTGAAACAGTGGTGCCTGTGACTGACCCAGGGTGGAATAATACTTCCCTAGAAGAGAAGTGAGAGAGAGAACACTTTCTAGTATGTGTCCAGGTTGGCCTCAAGGCCACCAGGCAAAATGTAGTCAGCTATTCCAAGGACTCTGACATAACCCAGGTGCTCAAGGAAAACTCAATAGCCTTCCTGGACTGGCTCTGGGAGGCAGTGGAGAGACATATCACTCTTGATCTTAACTTCTATGAGGGACAAGTGATATTAATTGACAAGTTCTTGACCCTAGCAGCATCAGATATTAGGAAAAAGCTCCAGAAGCTTGTCTAGGACCCTAGCACCTTTCTGGATCACATGGTGAATGCTACTAATTCTGTTTTCTATAACGGAATTTCTGAGCTTGAGTCTCAAGCTCAGGAGAAGGAGCTGAGGAAGGAGGCTAGGCATGCCCAGTTAATGGCAGCACTGGTGTCCGCAATCAGACCAAAGGCCTGAGGCCCCTCCAAGGAAGGGATCTCTGGTGCCATATCTGCTGACAGGAAGGGTATTGGGCCAGAGACTGCCCTAATGAGGATAGGCCATCCAAAGGTCCCTTGTCACTGGTGACATCAAACAGATAACTGGACTGCACTCTGTGCTATGGGACTGTCCCAGGAAAGAAGTTGATCCCCAGACTGGATTATGGTACAAAAATAATGAAGCCCACTCCCATCAGCCCCCTTGGCAGATGACTATCACTGCACTGAAGTCAAGGGTAACCCTCCTGGTGGCAGGTAGGACAGTAAGTTTTCTTCTTGATACAGGCTTCGCCAACTTTGTCCTTCCCACCTACTTTGGAAAACTGAGCACTCAATCCTGTATGGTCACTGGAGTCTCCAGGTCTGTACCAAACAATTCTTCACTTTCCTTTTGCTTTGCTTGTGAGAGGACATGATCATTGAACATTAATTTCTGGCAATTCGTACTTGTCCTGTCAACCTGCTAAGATGTAACTTGCTTTCTAAATTGTGAGCACAGGTTTCTTTCTACCCTCAGGAAGAACCCAGCCTCATACGCCTCTTAACAGATTCACAGGTCTCAGGCCAAGATCAACAGGACTGGGAGGCAAATATCCCTGCGTAGTTTGGGACATTGGTTCCCCAGGCTGTGCCAGAATGGCCCAGCTGGTTATGGTTCATCTCAAACCACAGCAAGGATATCCCTTTGTTAAGCAATATTTCTTGCAGCCTGGGGCCTGGGCAGATCTTCAAGCCCTTATAAGAAAATTGCTAGTTTCAGGTCTACTTGTGCCAACTTTCTCTCTTTGTAACACCCATTTTACCTATCTGGAAAAAGGATGGTACTTATTAATTGGTGTAAGACTTAAGGGCAATGAGGTGGTAGTGCCTTTGCAATCTGTGGTGCCCAATCCTTATATGTTACTGAGCAACATTCCCCCCAGAAACCACTTATTGCAGCATACTAGACTTACAGGATGCCTTATTATCCATCCTTCTCTACCCTGACTGCCAAATTTTTTTTGCTTTTGAATGGATGCTCCCACATGGTATACCCAACCAATTAACCTGGATGGTGTTGCCACAAGGGCTCCAGAATAACCCTCATCTTTTTAGGCAGGCCTTGGGGAAAGATCTAGATGACCTCCAACTTCACCAGAGTGTGGTACTTCAATGTGTCTATGACCTACTGATCTGTTCCCTGAAGTTAGAGGAGGTGGGGGAACATGCCATTTGAGTACCATGATTACTGGCTGACAGGAGGCACAGAGTGTCCCATCCCAAAGCCCAACTGGCTCAACCTAAAGTGACATACCAGAGGCTTGCTCTCACCCTGGGAAAATGAGAGCTGTCCCTGAAGCACATCTGGGTTATAGTTCACCTACCTGAACCCACCACTTGGCCCCTTCTGTGCTCTTTTCTTGGGCTTATGGGGTTTTGCTAAATTCAGATACCTAATTATGGGCTTCTGGCTAAGCCCCTTTGTAAAAGCCTAAAAGGAGATACCAATAAGCAATGCCTAATATGGGGGCCTGAACAAAAACAGGCTGTTCAGGCATTGAAAAAGTCTTCAAGCCCTGGCCCTGGGCCTACCACATCCTCAAAGAATCTTCTTTTTATAGGTCCTTGAGAAAAAGGGAATAAGCTCTCTGGGTGTTAACACAGCTTTTGTGGCCACAGTTAAAACTAGTGGCCTATTAATCAAAGAAATTGGACCCCACAGCTGCAGGATGGCCTGACTGTTTGAAGGCGATGGCAGCCATATCTTTACTCTTACCAGAAGCCACTACATTCATTATGGGAACTTCCCTTACTGTTAGAATCTCTCAATGGGTCTCCAAGCTCCTCCAGGGAAGAGTGACAAAATGGATCTCAGATAGGTGCCTATTAAAATTCCAGACTATGTTAATAGAAACCCCTGAGTTAAAAATTAAGACTTGCTTTGAACTTAACCCTGCCACTCTTCTTCAAGAAGAAACAATAGGGAAACCTAGTAGGCTACTGAATAATTTTGAAGAGATTATACTCTACCACTACCTTCCCCAGGCAGATCTATCCTTAGTCCCCATCCTTCAAGGTCATCTCTCGTTTACTGATGGCAGCAGTTTTGTTAAGGAGGGGTTAAATCATGGGGGCTATATGATAGTGACTGAGAGTCTAGAAGTGATAGAGGAAAGTAACCTAGAATAACCTAAGGCTAATAATTATCATTCCATTAAATGTCCATCAAAATGGTTCCATGATGACATCTGAACCACAAAGAGGGCCCAGTCAGAACAGTATAAAACTGGACCCCAGACCATAATCAGAGCCTCTTTTTATGATAGGGGCCCATTCGTCATCTGTGGTGAACATATCTTGCTCTTCCTCAATAAGCCTCATTTTCATGCTTACCACATTTTCAGTGCATCTGGGCATTCTTCATCAAGAACACACAAAGAACTAAGAACAAGATTGCTAACCCAAGAGTTTCCTTCTTTGAGCTTGGATAAAAAAACTAGAGAATGGGAGAGAATATGACAGACCTAGAGAAACTAGAGAAAAGGGGCAAAATTCAGGCCAGCACATGAACTTTACATGCAGGTCACCTATAAGAAAGTGTTAGGAAGGCTAAGAGTGTGGGGGTGGACTTGGTCAGGGAAGGGGTGAAGAAAGAGTGTCTAAGGAGAATTGAGGAGGGAGCCTTGGAGCAGAACCAGAGTGAAGGGAAAACACCGAAAAAGTGAGGTGATATCCATGTGATGCAGGGAATTGGGTGTCCATGACAGTTACATAAGGAGTACAGTTACCACTTCACTCCCTTTTGATAACCATTGAATTGTGTTTTCTTAACACATCACTGCTCTGAAAGTGAACCACACAAAAAGTAGGACAAGGACTTCAGTGCCCAACAAATCAGAAAGACTTGCAAGGGTAAAGAATACATGGGAGCATGCAGCAAAGAGTAGCCCAAAGAGGTGGTTGGAATTTGGGTTCATGTAGCGTCTTAGGCTGAAGGAAAAGGGGTTTGGGCTTCTGAGTGGGAGAGGCAAGCTATGGGAAAGTGACCAGGAAAACTATAGTAAACAAGAGTTATTTAGTAAGGTTTGTTATGGAAATTTCAGTTTAAGATATTCCTCACTGATAACAGTTGTTAAGAGTCCTCCCCAACCTGGTATAGGGACAGAGAGACATCTTTTACAAATGGAAATTTCTTTAATAAATGTAAATTTTTTTCTCTACAAAAGAAAAATTTTTCTTTTATCTGCTGGTTCTCACGGACCTTTAGCCCAAAATAATCAATATGGAAAAGAGACCTGGTAAACTCTCTGGAGCTATTCAAATCACTTTTTACCAAAACTAGTGATGAAGTTCTTTAAATAGTGTCCTACTATCTTCAGATTCTTAACACATTTATTTTCTTATATCCCATTTATGTATATTCTGACAACATTCTTTGTCTTGACTGTCAACTCAATATTTCCCTGAAGACACACTGGCTCAAAGTTCAGCTTTTTTTAATCTCTTACTATAAAACTGTTTGTCAGCATTTATATTTACTCTTTAACACTTCTCCTAAAATCTGGCTGAAGTTTAAAATATATTACAGTCATACACCCCATAATGATTTCTTGGTCAATAACAGACTATGTATACAACAGTCGTTCTATAATATTATAAAACTGTATTTTTACTGTATCTTTTCTATGTTTGGATACACAAATACTTATCATTGTGTTACAATTGCCCACAGTATTCAACACAGTAACATGCAGTATAGATTCGTAGGCTAGGAGCAATAGGCTATATACAATATAACCTATGTGTACAATAGTCTATTCAATCTAGGTTTGTGTAAGTACACTCTATGATGTTAGCACAAGGCCAAAATTGACAAATAAAGACATACACAGACTGAAAATAAAGGGATGGAAAAAGATATTCCATGCAAATAGAAGCCAAAAAAGAGAGTAGTAGTTATACTTCTATCAGATAAAGCTGCAAAAAAGAGACAAAGAAGGTCATTATATAATGCTAAGGGGGTCAATTCAACGAGAGGGTATAACAATTCTAAATATATATGTACATGGGAGCATACAGATATATAAAGCAAATAGTACCAGAGCTAAAGACAGAAAGAGAGCCAATACCATAATTGTTGGAGACCTCAACACTCCACTTTCAGCATTGGACAAATCATCCAGACAGAAAATTAACAAAGAAGCATTGGACTTAATCTGCACTGTAGACCAAATGGACCTAGTAGATATTTGCAGAAAATTTCATCCAACAGCTACAGAATTCATGGTCTTCTTCTCAGCTCATCAATCATTCTCAAAGATAGACCATATATGTTAGGCCACAAAATAAGTCTCAAAAAAATTCAAAAAACTTGAAATCATATCACACATTTTCTCTGACTGTTAAGCAGATAGTGAGGGATTCTTGGTCTCCTAGGGACAAAAGTGGGTGCTATGGCGCCCATCTTTGTCCTGCCCCACTTAATCTCCCAAGAAGCTGCCATACCTGGGGAAGAGGTCCCTGAAGCACATAAAAACAGATACATACACCAAGGGAACAGAATAAAGAACCCAGGCATAAATCCACACATCTATAATGAACTTATCTTCATCAAAGGTGCCAACAACATAAAGTGAAGAAAGGATAGTCTCTTCAATAAATGGTGCTGGGAAAACTGGATATCCATATGCAGAAGAATGAAACTAGAGCCTTATCTCTTGCCATATTAAAAAAATCAAATCAAAATGGATTAACGACTAAATTAAGGCCTGAAACTATGAAACTACTAAAAGAAAACATTCAGAAATTATTCAAGACATTGGGCTGGGAAAGCACATCTTGAGTAATAATCCCAAAACACAGCAAACCAAAGTAAAATTGGACAAATGGGATCATATCAAGCTAAAAATCTTCTGCACGGCAAAAGAAACAATCAATAAAGTGAAGAGACAACAACTCAATAGAAAAATATCAAATAATCCAATTAAAAACAGGCGAAGGATACGAATAGACATTTCTTAAAAGAAGACATATAAATGGTCAACCAGTATATTAAAAAATGCTCAACATCACTAGTCATCAGAGAAATAAGAATCACAACTACAATGAAATATCATCTCACCCCAGTTAAAATGGCTTTTATCAAAAAGACTGGAAATAACTAAAGCTGGTGAGGGTTATGTGGGAAAGGGGAATGCTTATACACAGTTGGTGGGAATGTAATTAATGTAACTGCTATGAAAAAAATAGTTTTTGAGATTTCTGAAAAAACTAAAAATAGAACTACCCTATGACTTAGCAATCCCACTGCTATGTATATGTCCAAAGGATGGAATTCAGTATACCAACAATATATCTGCACTCTCATGTTTATTTCAGGACTATTGACAATAACCAAGTTATGGAATCAACCTAAGTGTCCATCAGTGGATGAATGGATAAAGAAATTATGGTACATATATACAATGGAATATTAGTCAGCCAGAAAAAGAATGAAAGCCTGCCATTTGCAATAACTAGAGAACATTATGTTACATGAAATAAGCCAAGAACAGAAAGACAAATCTTGCATGTTCTCATTCATATGTGGGAGCTAAATATTAAAATAAATTGATCTCATGGAGACAGAGAGTAGAATGATGGTTACCAGAGGCTGGGAAGGATAGTAAGAAAAGAGATAAAGCGAGGATGGTTAATAGGTGCAAAAATATAGTTAGATAATTAGATGAAATGAACAATATTTGATATCACAACAAAGTGACTACAAACAATAATAAATTAGAGCATACTTTAAAATAACTAAAAGAGTAGAATTGGAATGATCCTAACACAAAGAAATGTTAAATATTTGAGGTGATGGTTTTCCAAATTACCCTGATTTGATTAATTCACATTGTTTGCCTGTATCAAAATATCACATGTAAAGATATAAAGATAGACAAGTACTATATACTTACAATTTAAAATAAATATATATATATTTAAAATTACTATGTTAAAAAATTTTAAGGCTCTTCAATCAAAATGCCAAATATAGTTTTCCTAAAATGAGTTTCTGTATGTGTAATAAGAGTGATTGGGAGTGACTTCAATATATTTTAATTTATTTTATTGTATTACTAGTAAATTTAAACATCTTTGTGTGCTTAATAACTATTTGTATTTTTGCTAAACATTGATATCTTAGTTTTTTGTCAATATGTATCTTGGGATTTGTGGCTAAGTCCATTTTCTTTTTCCCTTTACCATCAGTAGGGATGATGTCATGCACTGTAGTCAATGAAATAAAGGCAAAACTGATTTAAGTGACTGCCAGGCTTGGACTATAATTATTTTCTGTACTCTGTTCCCTGTCAAATATAATACACTTTTGGATACTACATTTTAATACTCATATATTAGTAAATCTTACTTGTCCTCATGTACCATCAGATGATGGGCATAAATCATGTTCATTTTTAAATTTATTTTTCAACAAAATCATGATTCCAACTTTTACGTGACAAAGATTGCTTACCATACACTAAGATGATTTTGAACTATATCAGAGCATTCTACCTATGCTCATGAGTAATGTACTTCTTTGCTCTGGTCATAGATGCCTGCAGTCCATGAAGTCACAGAACAAAACACCTCATCACCAATGCTGTCAATGCTGGAAATGTTATGTGGGATAATGCAACATCCTGAGCAGATTCCTGTTCCCTTGGCTTTCAAAAACTCCAGATATTTGAGATCCCAATGTATTACATTTAACCCCACTGTTTAAGGATCCCTCTGTGTCATTCCTTTAGTCCCATAAATCCTGCTTTGCTATTTTATTGTTCTTTAACTTTGTGCCTGCACATTTTTCTTTTCATGGGACAGAAATATCCGTTGGGATCAGTATGTGGAACTACTCGCATAATGGTATCCTTTATTGTCTTCTCCAATAATGATTATAATAAGATATAACCATAATAAGCAAAATATATAAACTCACTACATGTCAGCATCATACAAAGCACATTAATGAATTGTGTCATTTCACTCTCACAACAGCTAAGTACCTCAAAAACACCTATGAATAAATAAAAAGTTAATGTGCATTTTAAATGTCAGATAGTACTTACATACTCTGACAATCATTGTTTTAAAATTATGCATAATTTATTATTTATGATAATGAATAAATTTCAAATTTTATCATGTTTTAGTCTTTTTCCTCTGCTGCTTTATTTGTCTTAAATCCAGTTATTTTTTCCTCCACTAAGCCTAATTTGACTTTGAAGTTACATTCTGTTTTTCACTCTGAAGATCTGACAGTTTCTGGTGGAAGCTAAGAATGAGGTTGTCATTTCTGAATGAGCCAAAAGAATTATAAGGTCACTTTTTGGAATCTTCAGAATACAGTGCAAGGCATTGTTAGTTTGCTTTAAAAAGTATAGTGAAGAACACAAATACAGGAAGTCTTATTAATCTATCCATCACTGCAAATGAGTCTAGACAAGATAGGCCGATCATATAAATTTGAGTAATTGTAATAGTCTGCCATCAGCTTCCAGGGGGCACTCATTAGTTATGACAAACAAGACTCTCACTTATATACTGAGTTCCATGATATTAAAGTAATCTATAAAAATTGAAATACAGATATTACCTTTTCCACCTAGAATAGTTTTCATAAGAGGTCGCATAGAAATTTAATGTAAGGATTTAAGAAATTATATTTGTAAAGCCCTGAAAGTTAGTTGAGATATAAACTTTACATATAAACTTTACAAATGCCAACTAGTATTATTTTCATATTGTTACATTTTGTTATTTTGTCATTATAACAAAGCAGTGCTAATATACAAAAAAGTTACATTAAAAATGATATGACTAACCTTGTGAATATCCTTCTAATTTCAATTTCTTATTAAAAATTTTCTAAAATCAAACCAGTGTAATAATTACATGATCTAATAATTAAGAATTAAATAAAGTTTATATGATAATTATTATATTTTGAAGCAAAAAACTAGCATGTTCATTTTATCACAAGTTCAATTTTCCCTGTGATTAAAAATCTACTAGTAGAAAATACGGTACTTAGTGACTTTCTTAACTCTTGAAGTGATAATACCCTCATTTTATACCAGGGATTATGTTAGTAACTGGGGGACAGAGTCTATTAAGTACTATTGTGGATTCAAGATTAACACACCTCTCCCAATCACTACAGTACATGTTTAGAAGCTCTGCATGCAGAGACCATTAATTTCACAGACTGCCTTGCCCAATAATTGCAGTTGTTAAATTGTGCCAATGTAGTTTTGGGCATTTTGCTTGTTACTTGGATAGTATACAAGTTTCATTTTAGAGCTAGCTAATAACCATCTGTCTTTTGGAAAGATATAAAATAAAACTAATGTGTTTCTAAAGTAGCATGTAAATTGACTCTTGAGCTGTTTTAATTTACTTTCCATTCATCTTACATTTTCCAATAAATCTTAGTCATTCTTAAAAAATCTACCTATGAATTAACAGTACTATATGTAGACACAGGTTTGAGGTTTTGTGGTATTTCATCAATACTGCAGTCAATTTCCACGTGTTCAAGAGTAATCAAAGAAGTGGATTTACTATGCATGGTCTTTGTGTTTAGTGTCTGACATATGGGTGATGCTTATCTAAGAAGCATTTTTTTCTTTAAATCAAGTGTCTCATGGTACATTATTTACATATATAGGCCATGCATATCTAATATGTCATGTAAACTTCAACATGATAATTATTAAGAGTAAAGAATTATTACATTTGTTCCAGTTATTTTAGTCTGATCTTTTTGTTTGTATGTTCCTCCAACCTATAAAGGAAGTTAAAAATCATTCTTCCCTTTGGCAGCAGGTCAGTATTATACAGTTTCTTATAAATAAACAAGATATGAATAATTTAGAAAGAAACTTTAGGTCATAAAATTTAAATTTGGTACATTATAAATAAAAATAACGTAAGGAGCAAATAAATGGAAACAGAATAATTATGTTAAATGGGCCCTCAGAATCCTAGATTAACCAATTTAGATAAGACTCCATTTTGAAACATATCAACTCAATGGATTGACTTCTAACATGAAAATGCTAAGAGTTCTGCTGACCTACTTCTGGTGAAACTGATGAAAACTATGTAATATAATATTTAAAGTCTCTGGAAATGGTCCTAAAAAGGAACAACAAATGAAGAAATATCTATTTAAGAAACCTATGAAAATTAGTAAGAAAAGTGAGGGTCTGTGATATTCATACCGAGACCATTCCCTCCCTTTCTCATTTTAGCTCAGGGAAGCAGAGACTTTACTCCAGATTGCTACATGAAAGAACACTTGGCTTCCTCCCAGCCTAGCATCCAGATTTAGGGCTTGCTTTCTGGGAGGAGTAGGATGTAAGCATTTCTTATTCTATTCCTAGGCACCTATTGCTGGGGCAAAGCCTCAGAATATATGGTCAAGAGGGGATCTCTTCTTACTCCCAATACTCACTCATGGAATTGAGGCTGCACTTTGGACATTGCAAACTGAGAAGACAGGAGCCCTAGTCACTCTTCCCTCAGCTCCTGAGATAGTAGCTCCATTCCAGGAGAATAAAGCTGAGAGGACTCCAGGCTACTGTCTACTCAAATAAGTGCTCAACTTCTGAAGTAGGAGTGTCTCTTAGAGCGAAGCTTGCCATTGTCCTCACCCTGAGCTCCAAAGCCCTTGGTGGGGAGAGTGGGGGAGCAATAGGCCACAATACAGGCAGCTCCTAATCTTTTCCCAAAGGAACTGACTTCATTTGCAACATAAAGTTAAAAAATTTTAAGCCTAAAGTTGCTCTCAAGAACAGTGGAGTTTGCCATAAGAGGAATTTAAAAGGAGTTCTAAGATACAGACTAAAAAGACCAGCTAGTTTGCAGAAGAGACCCGGATTAAGCCAGCTGACAGAAGCAGTCTTGGGATCAGAACAAAAAGATAACAGTGATCTAAACTATTCTTTAAAAGCAGCCAAAATATAATTGGATTAGTCCGCAAAGCAACTTAGGCTCCAGGTAATTGTGAAAATAGAGTAATCAGCTAGTGCAGTTTAACAGGTAGGAGTGGTAAGGAAAGAGGGCCCCACCCAAACCACTGTTATCCTGATGACTGGAATGCTATCCTGAATAACATCTAAGACTGAAACTGTATGTTTTAGGGCAGAGGTAGTGGGGATAGACTTCTCTAAAATAATTCATCAAATTAGTCATTTAAAATATAAACAAGTAAATAATAATTATGAGCCCAAAGGGGAGGAAGTGTTAAGCAGATAGTGAGGTATTTCGGGTCTCCTAGGGAGGAAAGTTGGCACTTTGCCTTGGTTCAATTACCTCACTCTAATCCTCTTCATACCTGGGGTAGGAGAGACTAGCCCTTGAATCTCTCTATTATAACTTAGGACTCCAACTGGGAAAGAATGCAGAGGACTCTCTAGCCCACGGGCCAAGCAACATAGATATCATAGAGTCTGGAAATTGACCTAGAACTGTTACAACAAGTGTTACAGCGACCGGTCCCAAAGGGAATAACCGAGCAGCATGCAGAGAGTTGGAGAGTTAGTGTTTTATTCTTGCTGGCGGACCCAGAGGAGACTTGTCTCCAAATTCTGAGCACCGCTTCCTTATTTTTGTCTAGTTTTATACTTTTTTGGGTTACACACATCCAATAGCATACAAGTATAAGTGGTTAACCAATTAGCAACAGGATTCAAAAGATAGCCAATTAACAGTAGTTTTTACAGGCATTTGTTTTGTGACAGGCTTATAACTTTGCTTAACTGTTTTGCGGTTTTAGCGGAATTTCCCAGAAGTTTCCTAATTCCATTTCTCAGAAGTTCCCCTAACAGAACAACCTGCATGTGTAGTAATGTGACTCCCAACTGTCCAATCAAAGAGGTTCCATGTTGACGTCTGTACCACAAGGGAGGTCCCAATCCACACACTATAAAACAAGATGCAGACCATAACCATTTCCCTTATTTGCCTTTCCTTGGCTCTCCTGCTGCAACAATGGGTCCAGTCAGCATCTTCTATAAACCTATATCTTGTTCTTGCCCTATAAGCCTGTCTTTCTCTCCTCAACAAACCTCACTTATGTGCTTGCCTTACTTTGGTGTGTCTGGTCATTCTTTGGCCATGAGTGCACTAAGAACCAACATTTCAGAGTGAAACCTGACAGAAGGACCAGTACCCAGGGTTGATATGATATAATATCTAAAATGTCCAATTTTTCCAAAAATAAATTATAAGGCATGTAAAGAAATAGGAAAATAAGATTTACAGAAAAGAAAAGCACAGAAGAAAAGCACAAAAAACACATAAAAACTGCCTGTGAGAGGAACCAGATGTCAGATCTATTGGAAGAAATCATTAAATTAGCCATTATAAATGTGTTTACAGAACTAATAGAAACCATAATTAAAGAAGTAAATAGTGATATAATAACATCATATCAAATAGAGGCTATAAAGAGATAGAAATTATAAAACAGATCCAAGTTAAAATTATTGCATTGAAAAGTACATTTACTGAAATAAAAATATCACAAAAAGGGCTCAATAGTTTAAGTCTGAAGTAGCAGAACAAAAAATATACTAACTTAAAGATAGATTGATAGAAATCATGTAAGTTGAAAAACATAGAGAAGAATGAACAAAGAAAAATAAAGAGAGCCTCAAAGAAATGTGGAATAACATTAGGCACATCAACACACATGTAATGGGAGTAACAAAGAGAGAGGCAAAAGTAAAAGGAACAGGAAAAAAATATTAGAAAAAATTGAGGGCTGAAAACTACCTAATTTGCTATAAAAACAAAACAAAACATTGACCTACACATCCGTCAAGCTTATTGAACTTCAAGTAGGATAAATACAAAGTGATTCACAGACACATCATCCTGAAAATGCTGAAAGTCAAAGAAAAGAAAAAATGTCTTGAAATTAGCAAGAATATAAATGAGTACTTACAAAAGAACCCTGATAAGATTAACAGCTGACTTCTCAGCAGAAACTATAAAGGCCAGAAAGCACTGAGATAACATATTCAAAGTGCTCAAAGAATAAAATTGTCTACCAAGAATCACGAACTCTATATCCAGCAAGGCTATTTTTTTTTTGACATGAAGGCAAAAAAAGATTTCCTCAGATTTAAAAAAAATGAACAAAACTGGAAATAAACCAACAAATAAATCAGAAATTAAAAAACTGAAAAAATTTGTTGCAACCAGAATTGTCTTGTAAGAAACACAAAAGAAGTTCTTCAGGCTGAAAGAAAATGATCCCAGATGATAATTTTAACCCACATAAAAAAACAAAGAGCACTGGTAAAGGTGATTACGTATGCTTTAAAGACAGTAGTAATGTATATTTTTCTCCTTTCTTCTCCCCATTGATTTAAAGCAGTTTTATAAAATAATGCAGATATAATGTATTACTGAGCCTAAAAATATAAAAATGTAATATATATGTAACATGTTTAACAACAGCACTTAGACTTTAAAAATATCCACTTTTCATTGACCAATTACTGATATCTTGAAACTTGATACTTTCTAGAATCTTGTTATATAGAGTAAATTTTAATATTGGCATTCATCTTTTTCTATCTGCCATTAGGACTTTGTATGACACACAAAATTTGACACACATAATTCATAAATTTTACATTTCTCTTTATAAATTGCTCCCAACTTCTTTAACAATGCTCACTCTACAAACAGAGTTATTCTCAAATTCATTATACCTCATTACATGGAAAAGGAAATGAGAACAATTCCTTATTTAATAATTATAGAGAGTAAAAAAACACATAAAAAGCATAATAAGAATAATAACAGCATTATTCTCTATAGCAATACGCCTTCAAAGGTGGTAGTTTGATTTAAATAGGTTGCTTTTTAAAAATGTAAACTCAGATACATCTAGGACAGAAACTAAGCTTTTGTCAGTAATAGAGAAGATCTCATGATCCTACCATTGCCTATGCATAAATTAGGCACCCAATAAATACTTCATCTGCCCATAAATGAATTCAATAATGCATAAAATAATGAATAAAATTAATGTTATTCTACATGTATTCTTTAAAAGTGGTACACTTGGTACTTATTAATCTGTATTGCTACCCAGCAAGTAGTTTCTGTACCATTTGAAATTTGATTAGCTACCCAGCCTTTCCTTAGTATCCTCAGCAATTTGTCCCAGGATCTTCCGCTGTCACTAAAATATTCGGATGTTTAAGTCTCTGATATAAAATGGTATAATGTTTGCATATAACCAACACACATCCTTTCATATGCTTTAAATCATCTCTAGATTACTATTAATACCTAATATGATACAAATGTATGTAGTTTTTATACTACAGTGTTTAGGGAATGACAAATAAAAAAATGTATCTGTACATGTTGCTACAAACGTAACATCCATTTTTTTTTCGTGAATATTTTTAATCCACAATGTGTTGAATCCATGGATGTGGAACTTGCCAATACAAAGTACCAACTGCATATACATTTAATTGTGTTCTTATCAAGGTTTCCAAGTACTCATAAGATTAATTAACTAATTAATCCATCAATTACGTAGTCTTTTATAATTCAGCTATCCTTTAGTAATCTCTTTTTGATTCTGTTTATTTAATTTGTGAATATATTTACACTTAAGAAATATATATTATAAGCAAACTTCTTTGTTTTTTAGGTTTGAAGATAAAATGTACATTAAAATCTTTAAGAAAGAAAAAATCTTCTATAGATACTGTATTTTCATTCACATGATTGACTAATCATAAATGTTTGCACTTTTCTATTTATACATGTCCCCAAATACTATTTTGGCTCACTTTAAGGTCTGATTACAAAATTTGTCATTTTTATTAATATTTATTAAATGTTTTTATGTGTATTGGAAAAGGCCATTCTTGGACGTTTCTCAATTAAAAGTTGTCCTTAAAATTACAGTTCTGTTAGTATGAATCCCTGGATGCTGAAAACTAATATTCCAGACATCCTGTACTCTTCGCAATCAATAAAATCTGTATTTCAGATGTCAGTCAGCAACTTTCTGTATAATATCCACTTTGATGTCTGGAGCAGGCTGCCAAGGCCCCATATAGTACAATAAGCACTTTTCTTGGCTTCTAAAAATATGTTCCTAATTTATATTGAAATATATCCTCTAGTTGTGCTAGTGTCATTTGAAACAAAAATAAGCTTCAGTTTTTATAATTGTTCTTTTAACTTTCCTAAAACTTTTTCTATGAAATTATAGTTTAAAACTATTTTCTTAGAATATTCCCTTTAGTTCAACTCATATTCAAAGAGCTAGTTTTCAGTGAGTATTGTGCTTTAGGTAACTATAAATGAGCAAAATACGAAGCAAAAAAGGAAAATGTCAGATAGTAGACAATTGAATAATCATTGCATTCTGTAAGTATATGCCAATCTATCAACTATTTTGAGAACATGAAATTCAAATGGACATAAGAGAAAACGTATTTGACTTTTTTGACTTTGTTTCTTTTGTGCAGTAATAATTATATGCTTGTCACATGTACTGCATTTATTAATGTTTTCTTCTCTCTGTCATCCTGCCAACCTTAAGGTTGACTTTTTAAAATAAGAATCTACCTGGCAAGTGTGGGGCTCCCTTCTTAAGGTAGCTAAAGAGGTAGGATGCAACTTCCACACCATCTCTTAATTCCAATAGTTGGTTCCATGTTCAGGAATGCATATAACCATCAGAGGCTAGGATATATGAATTACTGTCATAGGAAAAAGCAAGAGAGTATTAATTATTTCAAATGAACTGGGAGACAGATGGAGCCATTAAAACTTCAAGAAGTTGCCAAATATTATTAATTCATATGATATTCACTATATCATTACTAATCATATCAGATTTCTTTTGGTATTATTAGATGTGATGTGCAAGACTGTATAAAGTTTTCAATAAATTGCCTTATGAAGTAATATGCCATTGCTGTAATAAAGTAACATAGCAGCAAAGATACCTATAGCTGAGTTTAGAATTTGTCATTGTATTTTATGAAAAAATATATATTGTCTTCCTATGTATCAAATTCCATTGCTGAATGTACAAGAGACAACGGAAATAGCCAGATAATACAAAAAAGGATTATTTCTCTCTTTCTAGTTCTACACGGACAAAGCCATTGTCTGATTTCAAAAATTAGTTGTTGATGTGCCCCTTTATATCATGTTGGTGTGCTAGTGTTGTAGGATAATACAAATTAGAGGGTTTGGAAGTAATTTCTTTTGTTTAATTTTTGTGTAGATTACCTAGGAAATGAATGAAAGTGCCAGATGTGTTATAGAATTATTAATAGTGGGAATGGTACTATTACTGCTGTTGGTATGATTTATTGGGTACATATTATGTATAAGGCATTGTTTATATATTTTACATATATTTCACTTAATCTCCCCAACAAATCTAAAGGTAGATATTAGAATTCTTCTTTATTGTTAAATATTCATGAGCAGAAAAGCAAACAAAAGTTTTCAGCCACTAAACCATCTGAAATATCAGTTTTGTTTAATCATTGAATTCTGAAATAATAAACAAAAAGTTTAGTTATAACTAGTTTCTTAATTCAAATGTCATTATTTTGCAGGGCCAATGAATAGTGAAAAGATATAATATGACTCAATAGCGCTCTTTCGTTGCCATTTTCTGAGAGGCTTTTCCATTTAATTAATACATTCCCTTTCAACCATTGGGAAAATATTGGGCATTAGCAAAATATTTCAAATGCTAATATATGAGGCTTTCCCAAAGTTATAAAGCAAATCAGTATCCCTCACATTGGAATGGATGTCAAGTTGTTATTTTGTCTGTTACTGAATGTCTTTTCTCTGAATTTTGGTATTTGAGAAAAGAGAGATTGGTTTTTACTTTAGATGTCGTAAGTCAACCGTCTGTAGGCAAATTGCGGAGTATGAACTAGAACAACCTTTTACAATCTGCTTTGATTTGCCTTCAGTAATCCCAATACGAATGATTTATCTAATTTATGAAGTAACAGATGTCCTGAGCAAGTAGGTGAGCTGTGTGGGGATTTTCCTTGTGATTCAGTTATGGTTGTTCCCATTATGGGATGAGGATCCTTCTTTAAACCTTTCAGAACGTAGGTACAAAATGCCAAAACCTTTGAAAAGTGAAACACTGGCAACGGCGTATGCACACATGTATATACACAGACATTATGAGTGATCCAAATGTTTTGGCTGATACTTGCAAGCAGTTTTCATGTAATATTTCTATGTTTGCAAATATTAAATAGAAATGTCTGATATGTGTAATCAGTAAAATTGCCTCAAAGTTTTTCATTTTGTATCTTACTGTTTTTCATGCTTCATAATTACCACTTGTTCTATTTGCCTATACATTTCACACAGTGAATAGAAGTGAACTGAGCTGAACTTGCTTCCTTCCTTTCTTCCTTTTTCTCCTCCTTTCTTTTTCTTTTCTGTTCCACTCTTCTTTTCTCCTCTCTTTTATTCCTTTTTTTAGCTAAGTATTTTATCTTATAAAATCAGTAACACAGGGTCATTACAGAAAATGTAAAATATAGTAAGTGAAGTATAAAAATAAAATTGCTATGCCTTTAATCTAAGAATAGACTTTAAGAATGAGGAAGCAAGCCGCAGAAGGACAGGGAAGTAGTCAGATCCTAAGTGTGATTAGAAATAGGATAGCTAATACTTTGGGGTGCGTTCAACATCTTTCTCAGTGTCTTATACCATTTTTTACTTCTCACCTCCTGCACAACATGCAGTCTCAACCACATAGTAATAAAATGTCTACTATAATAACTAGCATATAATGAGTGCTAATCACATGTCAAACTCTGTTCTAAATGCTTCACATGTCATTGAATCCTCACAATGTGCCTATGAGATATATATTTGTATGACCTGGGTTTTTGAGAGGCAACATACTGTAGAAGGTAGTTTGAGAAACCAGATTGCTTTGGCTGAAATTCCATGCCTGCTGCTTACAAGCTGTGTGACCCTATGCAATTACATAGCATCTTGGGGCTTGAGTTTCCTCTTCTGAGAAAGGAGCTAATAAGTCTTAGAAGTGTTACAAATACTATATAAGATTTTGAAAAATGAAAACATTTTAAATTGAAGAAACTAAGGCATAGCCAATATCTGTTGGGTCAGGATTAGAATCCAAGCAATCTGCCATGGAGTTTGTAATATTTTCCCTATACTGCTGTCCTGACCAGGGTTGTACCTCAAGCAGCCATCAGCATCATGGATTTCCGTATATATGCATGTGAAGGAGTGCAGGCGATTTCACCCCAAAATATGACTCCTTGGTATAAAGAATATTTTTTAAATGTTTTTAGAGATTAACAGGCCCTTGGAAGAGGCTTGCCCTCTATCTGTATAAAACAGACTGAACCATCAAAAAGAACAATGAACTTCCCTTCCTCTCCCTGTTATCTCAATATATTGCAAGAAAGATGATCAAGAATACAAGCAAATCTGGCCCAAATCATTCAAAACATAATGCCGGTCTGTCAGGTTAGAAGTCAAACTGTTTCCCCCATCCATTCATCCTCTCTAGTAATCATTTGTTGCCCCTAAACAGAATTACCTGTACTGTTCGTCTCCCTCTCTGCTCTAAAAGTCATGTATAAAAATATCTGGATTCCACTGAGATCTTGGGTAATCACTCTGTGATTCTCCCCATGTGCACAGTAAATAAACCTTTCTCTTATTAATCAGCTTTAATTGTAAGTTGATCTTTCAGCGAACTTTTGGGGGAAAGGGAAAGTTTCTCCTCACCCCCACACATGAAATAATTCTTTGAGCTCTGGGGAAAATATTAGAACTTCTATTTATGTGTATCTCATCTGAAAATTAAGAAAGACATTGAGCTGTACTAATATTTCATATATGGTCTGCCACCAGTATCCTCATTTGCTACAGGTGACATATCATATATCACAATCTGCAGGGGTCCCTGTGTGCATATTCCACAATGTGAAGCATCCTTACTCTTCTATTTGCCTGTGGAGCATTGCAATATGCCACATATATGTTCCTGGACAATTATGTTTAAGGATATTTTTATTAATTTTAACTCAACTAACTCTCACAAAATGGTGATGTAGCTTAAAAAGTACTTCAAATAAATGATAAGGTAAATGTTACCATAGTAAAAATTATAGGAAACAAAAATGGGTCCATCTCCTATCTATCCTTATCCTAGAACATAGTATCCATCAGCTACACTACAGTGCAAAAAACACTAATGACCTAATTGCTACACCTGGAATTTTGCAAAAATTTTTTGGGAATTTCAAAATTTCCAAACCCATAAAATGAAAAGAAAATTTTTAAGTGGATATTTTATAGAAAATTATTTTGCATATCCTCTTATATCTGGAAATATGAATTACCCACTAGTCTTAATGAAAGCACTACATTATCCACAGAGACTATTGCAATAAGGCAGGTAAAGCCAACTCTAGGATGTCATCAATGTGGCTAACTTCCTAAAATCAAGATCTTCAAATATAATAAAATCATTACAGAAATTTAAAGGGGATTAACAATTGTAACATACAGGGGTGCAATAAATAGTTCAAGGCAAAATACTTTAAAGGGTTGTTAACATAAAGATTCTTCTCATTTTCATTTTATATAAAGTGTCATGTCAACTGAAAAAAGTCACAAAGTCTGTAAATTTAGAAAGTGGGAAGTGAGACAGGCACCTCAAAGGAGGGAGGGATAAAATAGGAATCTATGCTGAATGGGTTGGACAAGTATACATATTCAACAGTGTTCAGGAGGAGTTACGACTATTTATGAAGACGACCCACATTCATGCATATAAGGTTTACATGTATGTAACATACATCCCATGATCACTTTGGGGTAGAGATTTAACATTTAAATGCATTATAATTAGGTCTTACATGTAAAAAAGGTAAAATGTAGGGCATGAGTCCATGAACAGCAGCACTTCCTCAGGAGACTGGCCAGAACTAGTTTGTAGCCAGCAGTGGCAGTCTTTTATCAAGAAGAAACTCTTTGTGGTACAAAATAACTGTCCTGTGGGAACCATAAAAACAGGAGGAGGGCACTGGGGCCAGATGAAGTAAGCAAACAGGTCTTCCAGCCTTTTGTTCTTCTCAAATCAGCCTTTGATAAAACCTAGTAATGAACAGTAAGGGGAAGGGGGGTTGTGGCCAGCCTATGCCCCGTCAGGGCTAGGAACTTAAAACTTTGGGGTCTTTTAGCCAAAGGAGGGTTGGTCACTCTGTTGAAGAGGGTGTAGGATTTTTATTTCAGTTCTCAGGAAAAAGGTGTTTCAAATTCTCTGATTTTTATTTTGATTCATTGATGACAAGTGGTTGTCAGCATACTACTATCTAGAAAAAATAAAAACAAAAACATGAGCCTAAACTATTCCTTCAACATAAAAGGGAAGTCTGAAAATGACAGATAAAATAATAAATTTTTAAAAGAAACCCATATAATGGAAACGGAGTTTTTAAATGGAAACTTTATAGAAAATTGTTTTGCCTACTTATACTCTTGTATCTGTAAGTTTAGGATTGTCTTTATTAATGTTAAGAAAGTTTTCTTTCCTCCTTACTTGTTCTTCTCCCTCTCCTTTTGAATCAAATCTGGGAGTCCAGAGGGCTCTGTGTAAAATCTTTTTACTTTCCATTATTTTTTCTTTCTTCATTTAGGAAGAAATTTGAAAAGTAGTCTTTCGTTTCATCGGTAAAATTTTCTCCAGTGTCAATTTTCTTATAGCTATTAATAAGGGTCACTCATTTCAGTTGTCCTACAACTTTTCCTTTGAATTCTCTCTGCTTTTCAGTTCGCTTGCTTTTTTGTCTTTTTCCCTTTTAATTTTTGTTTTCTCTCATTAATCTTTTTCTGAAGTTTTATAAATCACATACAATATATTATTTTCAAAATTACCTGCTTCTTATAGAAAAAGTGTCACAATTAGGACTAATTTCTGACTCTTTAGAGCAGTGCTTGTCTGCTTTTATGCTACAAAATATGATAAATAAACCCATAAAGTTGTATCATGACTATCAATATTGGGGTATGCAATAATTTATTCTTGGGTGGCAAAAAACATTCTCCCACTAAAGATATTATATTCTCCTTTTCATTCTCTATTGTTTCATATATTAAACCACAATGTTGGTTGGTAGTTAGAAACATTGGACAAATTTCAGTGCAGAGCCATTCAGTTTCACATGGGGCTCTGCTCACCTAAAGTGCAATCTATTTCTTCCACTCTTGGTCCTTCCTAATATGAAAATAATTTAAAGAAGTTTCTCTTCCATTATCAGAGTTAGTGAATAAAATATTGAATACATAGGGTGAATTTTTCCACATTTTAAAAA
This sequence comes from Avahi laniger, assembly GCA_963575035.1. Lineage (NCBI taxonomy): Eukaryota > Metazoa > Chordata > Mammalia > Primates > Indriidae > Avahi > Avahi laniger. The sequence continues at coordinate 29,239 of CAUYSK010040615.1, read as the reverse complement.
CTTCTCTCTCTGAAATTCTAAACAGAGCTTCCTGCTCCCCATGTATGATCCCTGCCCCCATCAGAAATATTGTGTTTGTGTTTATGCATATATTTTGCTCATTTATACTGCCCCAGGACTGTGCAAAAGGATTTAATGGCTGCATCACCTAGTTATAAAACAGGCAGAAAAGGATTAGCAGTCCATACAGAGACTCTGCCATGTAGTGAAATGTTACATAGTGAATTTGGGGTTTGGTCCTACTTACTTTAGCCTTCATAAATGGAAAGTTTTTTTAATAAAGGAGGATGATGGGGAAAGAAAAGAGCCAGAATGGGAAGATAGTTGAACTGAGTTTCTGTCCTCTGGGTAGGCCAAGCCGGTGATAATGGTGAGGGGAAGAAATGACCACCCCAATATTTTGTATCAAATAAATTGAATTAGCTTTAAAGCACAATATGCAAAGCACTATGGTGATCATACATAAATATAAACTATTCAAATATGTAAACTAATGATGTAAAATTAAATATATCAAGCAATTAAATATGTGAAATATCAAGATGTGCTTATGCTAAGATCATAAAATTGATAACAATATTACTTAGACTTCTTTAATAAAAACATTGCTAATTTTTTAAAACTTGAAGATTTGCTGTCCATGTCAAACTTTGGTATTCCCTGCCCTTTCTTCATTTCCTCTTCAAATGTATTCTGGCAAAATTTCCAGTGTGTGATCCAAAGATAATCCCAGTTGCCACATCAGGAGAAGAAAACTTGGGTATATAAAACTTTAAGAAGGAAACACCCTTCTGTTCCACTCCATAAATTTTTTAGAAGCTGACATCTAATGTGTCAACAAAATTCCTGTGTAAAATAGACAATCCCATGAGAACTTCTATAATACAGATGATAATAATAAAGATACTGTGAGTACACTGCACAGTATATTGTCAGCATTAATTCCAAATTCTAGAATTTTGAGTTATTTTATATATTCCATACATTTTTTTTGCTACTCCAGTAATTTTACCTCAGATATGTTCATTATGTTAGATTTTATCCTTCAAAACACATTTTATTTTAATGTGAACAGAGAAACAAAACAAATCAGCTCATGACATAGTGACAGCATAGTTACATTAATGGTGAAAATGTATATAGCCTTAAAATTTGTGAGCGGAAACAATTTAAAATACAACACCCAAAAAACTTATTTTTATACTTATATATAATGAATGTTTCAAATTCACTTGCCAAAGAAATTATTGTAGAAGAATGATTTATACTTGTATAAAGTATAAAGTATAAATCAAGTATAAACAATGTAATCATGGTGTGTTTAATTTTACAGTGCTACCTAGTGAACAATGAAGAATTGCTAAATGTTAATGACTAACAAATGTTAACACTGACCTCTCTATATGCTATGATATCACAGATAATACAAATAAATCATTAGATAAAGATAAAAACTGAAATTTGATCCTAAAATCATGTAGCAATAAGAGTACCTTTATAATGACTTACAAATAAAACCACAATAATCAGTTAAATGTAAAATTTCTCTCTGTTTTTGTTTTTTTTTTTCACTTTTACATTCTGTGCCATGGCTGCTGTATACTATTGGGGTAGTTCTTCTTCAGCTAGGGAAAGATATTTCTAAAATATTAAATATTTATTCAAAGAGCAAAGATCTCAAACTTAATTTTAAAAATTTTAACCTGCCTCATATTAACTAATTTACTTAATTAATTACACGAAAACATTCAAACAAGTTCTTTTTTGACTGCAAAGAACAAGTGGCCAAAAATCTGAACATACGCATATTAGAGTGAATCAAGTTCTACACCTCTACTCACCAAAAAATATAGTCCACAAAAAGTGCACTCTAAACATTAAAACTCTTGATTTGGGTTTCACCACTTTCTTTCTATAGAGGCTACTAAATCTGTTCACTTTGTATATATTTACTCTATTTCTTAGATTTATATAGTGCTTAATTAAAATTTTCTTTTACCACCTTAATACTGTGACCTTTTATTGAATAATGTACTTTAGGGAGGGTTGGAGACTGTTTAGTTTTGGGAGGTTTACTGAAACCAACTGTGATCTGCTTGGTCAGTGCAACAAAGCCACATACAATAAAATGTGCAGCGGGAGGAAAAAGCATTTATTGCATGATGTCAATCAAGGAGTGCAGGCAGCTAATGCTTAAGACCCAAATGCCCCAGTGGTTTATGTGGACTAAAATAAAATCCTAAGCCTCCCTGCCAACTGAACAGACCTCTCTTGGCCAAGGGGATCCCAGAAAAACCTTAAAACTGAATTTCTTACCAGGAAGGGAAGAGAGGTCTGACACCCCTCAGATAATAAGATACTAAATTATTAGCAGGACCCAAGGCCATGAAGAGCAAAGGTTAAATCAGCTGCAGGCCATTTTCAATTTGCTTAGCTGATCACTTGAGTATATTGTGTGTTTTCTCTGATTAACAGAGTTCCTTATCTTAAAACACTCCAAGGATTTAGACAAAGCTTTATTTCTTTAACCAATTACAAACCAAAGAATCTGAATGTGTCTATAACCTGTAAGACTCTGCTCTAATATGTCCTGTCTTTTCAGATCAAACTAATGTACACTTCTGTGTAGTGATCTATGAATTTACCTACAATTCTGTCTCTCCGAAATATTTAAAATCAAACTATAACCCAACTGGCTCAGACCACGTGCTCACGAATTCTTGGGTGTGGCTGTCTGGGCCATCATCACATACATTGGCTCCAAATAAAGCTCTTTAAATTATTTTCCACAGTTTGGGGCTTTTTTTGTTCTTTTTTTGTTTTTCGTTAACAGTTATAAGCAAGGTTGATTTTTTGTTGTTGTTTTTATTTTTGTTTGTTTGTTTTTAACACAGGGGTATATTTCAGAAAAGCAGAAGTTGTAGGCAAAATCGTAAATAAATACATGGTGGTTATACATTGGTTTGGCCTCAAAAGGCATGATATCTTGAAGGAGGGTTATTACAGGTCAGAGGTGGATACAAAGATTCTTTGGTTATCAATTGGTGGAGGAAGCAAGACTTTGTCTTGAAGTCAGAGGAAAGGAATGTTTAGGTGGGTGTGAAACTCTCCAGGCCCATCAGGGAGAAATTTAGAACAAGGAACTTCTTTGGTCAGAGTTCCCCTTATCTACATTTCCTATCTAGTAAGGGTTTCTGAAAAGCAAATCAAGAACATGTGTTAAGATTGTATCTTTTAGTTTCCATAGGGAAGTAAAACACCTCCTGACTCTGGTTTGCTTAGGGGACTATTATTACTACTATCTTCTTGCTTACTGAGTTGCTCATTTACTTTTCAAGGCTACCTAGGTGCCCAAAACTTCGCTTGAAGGGACTCAAGATTTTTTCTTTATTTCCCTGCTTGCAGGGCTTGGCAGGCCCATCCTTCTCAGAAGAAGGAGTGTTTATTGAATATTTGATAACTAGAAGCAGATTGTGGTGATTATAGCGCTGTTCAACAAATATTTCCATGTTTTCTCCCTGGGATATTGTGAAATATATATTTGGTCTTTGTCCCGTTTCCTAGCATATAGCTCCTAAAATCCTTAGCATCTCCAATGTGTTGTCTTTTTGTACGTTAATGAATTGATTAAAGGATGGAAGCTTCTAGGTAGCTTCAGGATGGGGACTGGTCACCTGAAAGACCAAGGCAGAATTAGAGGATTGAGAATTTCAGCCCACCTACCAACCTCCAGGTTTAATCAATCAGGCCTACGTAATGAACCCTCCATAAAAACCCAAAAGGACTGGGTTTGGAGGTCTTTCAGGTGTCTGAACATGCGGAGGTTCTTGGAGGGTGTTGCAGGCGGGGAGCTCCTTCCCTCCATACCTCAACCCATGCATCTCTTCCTCTATATCCTTTTTAATGTCCTTTATAATAAACAAGTAAATTTAAATGTTTCCCTGAGTTCTGTGAGCTACTTTAGCAAATTAATCTAACCCAAGAAGGTCTAGGAAATCCCAATTTACAGTCAGTCAGAAGCACAGATAAAGCAATCTGGGGCTTGGAACAGGCATAGAAAAGTACAAGCAGGGGCCCTCAACCTGTGGGATCTTACGCTATCTCTAGTTAGACAGTGCTGGAATTGAGTTAGAGGACACCCAGCTGTTGTCCCTTGCAGAACTGATTGCTTACTTGGTGTGTGGAGAAAAAACCCACACATTTGGTTACAGAAATCTTCTGTGTTGATTTTGGAGTGAGAGCAGAGGAAAAACTTTTTTTTTCCCATCAACTCCTATGAAGCAATTCATAGGATTTCATTTTCTGAATCTTCTGTAACTAGATGAAACAGTATAATAATTTCTGGTCATTAGTTGTGGGTGTCTGGAGTATACAAACACTGTAAATCACTCTAGAGCTCTTTTTTCTTTACCAAAGCAGCTGATAATGTTCCAGAAAGTGGCTGCTTTTATCATGGGGTGTCTTAATTTCATAAATCTTAGTGAACAATGACATATCAAAATGTTTTGAACTTGTCCAATCCGATTGGCAGAAAAGGGCATCGTATTGTAGTTTTAATTTGAATTTTTTATGACGGGTAAGGTTGAGTATTTTTAGAAGTTTGTAACATTTGTATATCTTATCTTGAAATCATTCATTCATGTCACTGATCTTTTTTATGTTTTTGCTTGATCTGAAGATGTTTGATACAAATTATATCTTTGTCCATTATATAAATATGCTTTGCAAATATTTTTTCCAACTTTGTCATTTGTTATTTGACTTTGTCTTGCTGGTGTTTATGTCACAAATATTGTTGAAGGCTTGCTTACAGTCTGTTTCTTTTTTAAAAAATGTAATTCCTCCTTAAGACATTATAAATAATATCTCATAAGTTTTCTTCTTGCATCTTTATGATTCTATTTTAAATTTTAATTTTTGATCAATGAGAAATTTTTTGGTAAATAATGAGGTAGGTGTCATGCCTTTGTAAAAAAGTGCCGAACTGTCTTCCAAAGTTGCTGTAGTATTTTGCCCTCCCTCCAGCAATGAATCCATGTTTCTCCTCATCCTTATCAGCATTTGGCATTTTCAATTTTTACAAAATTTTAGCCATTCTAATAGGTATGTAGTGGTACCTTGTTCTTTTAAGTTGTAATTAACTGATGACAAATGATGTAGGTTGAGTATCTTTTCAAATGCTTGTTTGGCATCTCTACCTCTTTTGTGGTGAGGTGTTTGTCAAGATATTTTGCCCATTTTAAAAATTATGTTGTTTATTTTCCTATTGTTAAGTTTTAAGAATTAATTTTTATATTTTGGATACAATTTATTTATGAAGTATGTGTTTTGCAAATATTTTTTTCAAGTTTGTACCTTCCCTCTTCATTATCTTAACAATGTTTTACACATAAGTTTATAATTTTGTAACATTTGAATTTCCATTTTCTTCTTTTATTGAGTATACTTCTAGTGTTAAATCTAAAAGCTCATTGCCAAACACAAAGTCACTTAGGCATGCTATTTTGTTATAGTTTTGCATTTCACCTGTAAGTCTGAGATCCATTGAGTTAATTGTTGTCAGAAGAGTAAGGTTTGTGTTTAGATTTCTTCTTTTTTCTTTTTTCCTGGCACATATCAATATCCAATTGTTCTACCACCATTTGTTGAAAAGATTATAAATTCTCCATTGAATTGTCTTTGGTCCTTTACCATATATCAGTTGACTGTATTTGTGTGAGGCTGTTTCTTAGCTATCTAATCTATTCAATTGATGAATTTGTCTATTTTTTCATTAATATATTAGCTTGATTACTACAGCCTACACCTTTATGTCTTGAAGTCAGATAATGTAAGTCTTCTAGTTTCTTCTCAGTTTTGTGTTGGCTAATCTGGGTTTTTACCATTCCATATAAACTTTAGAATCAGTTATCAACACCTGCAAAATAACTTACAGGAATTTTGATTGGCATTGCATTGAATTTATAGAACAAGCTAGGAAGACTTGACTTCTTAATAATGTTGAGTCTTTGTATTCATGAACATGGAATATCTATTTATTTAGATCTTCTTGATTTCTTTCAGAGGAGTCTGTAGTTTTCCTCATATAGACTGTGTACAGACTTTGCTAGATTTCTATGTAAGTATTTCATTTTTGAGGATGCTAATATAAATGGTATTGTGGCTTTAATTTAGAATTCCATATGCTCATACATTGTTGGTATATAGGTAAGCAATTGGCCTTTGCACATTAAACATGCACTGCAAACTTGTTATAATTGCTTATTAGTTCCAAGAGTTTTTTTTTTTTTTTGGTTAAGTTTTGGGGATTTTCTAAATAGGGAAGCATATCATTGTAAAAAAAGACAGTTGATTTCTCCCTTTCCAATCTGTATACCTTTTATTTCTGACTTTCTGGGATCTTATTGCATTAGCTGTGACTTACAGTCTCTGTTGAATAGGACTAGTGAGAGGGGAATGCCTTGTTCCTCATCCTAGGGGGAAAGCATCCAGTAGATTTTTTGTAGATTCTGTTTATCATGTTGGGGAAGTTCCAATATGTTCCTAGTTCACTAAAAGTTTTTATATTGAATAGATGCTAAATTGAGTCAAATTTTTTTCTTTACCAATTGATATAATCTTATGATTTTTCTTCTTTAGCCTGTTGATATAATGACTTAGATTGTCTTCCATATGTTGAACCAGCTTAGCATATTCAGAATAAATCACACTTGGTTGTGTTGTATAATTATGTTATAAATTTTTGGATTCAATTTGCTAATTTATTAAAAAATTTTTGTATTTATATTCATCAGAGATATTGATCTATAGATTTCCTTTATTTTACTGTCTTCATCTTGTTTTGGTATTAGGGTAATGCTGGACTCAAAGAATGAGTTAGAAATGAGACTCCTCCTTCTGCTTCTGTTTTTTCTGGAGAAGATTGCATATATTTGAGTTATTTATTTCTTAAATATTATGTAGAATTCACTAGTGAAACTATCTTGACTTAGGGCTTTCTTTATTGGATGGTTATTTGTTATTGGTTCAATTTCTTTAATATATATAAATAGCATATTTATTTTTTCCTTGAGTGAGTTTTGTAGGTTGAGTCTTTCAAGGAATTGCTCTATTTTGTCTAGGTTATAAACTTATTAGTCATAGAGTTGTTCATAATACTTCTTTTTATGCTTTCAGTGTCTATGAGATCACTAGTAATGTCCTTTCCTTCATTTCTAGTATTAGTAAATTGTGTCTTCTCTCTTTTTATTCTTGCTTAGCCTAGCTAAGCAAGAGGTTTATTAATTTTATTGATCTTCCCACAGAAAAATATTTTTGTTTTATTGATTCTGTTATATTGATTACTAGGAATTGAATACATTCTGTTATAAAGCACTGGCACCACTTGTAAAATGGTATAGTATTATTTGAAAGTTATTAGAAAGTTATTATTAGACAAGTTGTAAAGGTATATTGTGAACTATAGAACAATGACTAAATTTTAAAAGAAAGTATAATTGATATGCTAAGAGAGGAGAGAAAATGAAATCACACATAATGCTTAGTTAAAACAAGAGAAGGAAATGCTTAGGAATGCTTAGTTAAAACAGGAAAGGAATGCTTAGTTAAAACAAGAAAAGGAGAGGAAAAAAAACAAAGAAAAATTACAAGGGATAGGAAGAATTTATAACTGATAGATAATAATACACACATATCAATAATTAGTTTAAATGTGAATGTCAAATACACCAATTAAAAAAACAGGGACTGCCATAATGGATAAAAAATAGGACCCAATTATATATATATCATCTAAAAAGAAGAAAGAAAGAGATGAGAGAGAGAGAGAGAGAGAGAGAGAGAGAGAGAGAGAGAGAGAGAGAGAGAGAAAGAAAAGAAAGAAAGAAAGAAAAGAAAAGAAAACAAAACAAAAGAAAGCAAACTATCTGAAATGTAGTGACACTCATGGATTAAAATACCACTAATCAAAAGAAGTCTGAAATTGCTATATTAATTTTGGACAAAGTAGACTTCGGAGCAAGGGAATTTATCAGGAATAAAGAGTGGCACTACACAATGATAATTAAGTCAATACTTCAAAAAGACATACCAATATTTAATATGTATGTACTTAACAGAAAATCAAAATACAAAATATATGAGGCAAAACTGACAGACCGCAAAGAGACATAGATGAAGCCACTATTGCATTTGAAGTCTTCAATATCTATCAGATACCACAAACATAAAAATTAATAAGGATATAAAGGCACTAAATAGCACTTCAATTTACTGGATCTAATTGGTATTTATAGGACACTTCATCCAACGAAAGCAGAATACACATTCTTCTCAAGTTCACATGGAACATTTATCAAGATAGATCACATCCTGGGCCATAAAACACACCTTAACAAATTTAAAATAATAGAAATTATACAAAGTATGCTTTCAGACCACACTGGAATTAAACTAGAAATCAATATAGAAAGACAGCTGGAAAGTCCCCAACTATTTGGAGATTAACATGCACTTCTAAACAACCCATGAGTCAAAGAGGAAGTATCAAGAGAAATGAAAAAATTTTGAATTACATGAAAATAAAAATATAACTAATCAAAATTTGTGGGATGTCACAAAAGTAGTGCTTAGAGAGAAATTTATAGTGCTGAATGCATATATTAGAAGAAAGATCTATAATCAATAATATAAGCTTCTACATTAGGAAGCCAAAGAAAGAATAACAATGTAAGCACAAAACAGAATAAAAGAATTAATAAAAATTACAGCAGAAATATTTTTATAACTTTTAAATAAATTTTATAATTTCACAATGTAAGATGAATACATGATATATTTCATGCTTTTTTGTTTATTAATATATTGTAAACTAATTGGTCCCTCTGAGCCTTGATTTAGTTTTATTGATTTGCTATGGACTACTAAATTAGTTGTTATTCTACATTTTTATTTTTAATTAGATTTCATCTATTCCCAAGAATTATTTAGAGTTTCAAATTGAAGTTGGACAATTTTTTTTGAGATTATAGTTGTTTTTTTATTTTAATGCCACAATTAAACCAATTAATGCTATTTGATACAATTTATAATATTTTTTATTTATGAGTTTCTTTTTTGTCCTATTAGTTTCACACTATAGAAAAATTCCAGAAAAAATGGTATACTTTTTATTATTTTTTTCCCCACATATATTAGATTTCATCATTGTTTGTGCTATTGGGGGTGGGAGACTGAAGGGAGGCTTGAGTCTCCAGGTCCTGGGTCAGTCTTAGATAAGGTTTATGCGGCTGGGCCTCAGGGATAGGGCCTTCTCAGTGAATCCTTCCTCATGTGAGTGAAAATATGTATTATGTCTTTGGAAGGTCCTGGATCAGATCCTTCCCCACTTCCATTGTTAACAGACTTCTGAAAGTTATCAGTGCAGGACACTGTGTCCACAAATATTTCTTGCTTCTTCCTCAAAGGGAGATCCCTTTAACTTCTACCATTCTTTAAGAAACAGTGGATCTTTGCCTGGGCCGTGGATAACAATGGGATTCCTGCTTTTTAACCAGTGACTAAGTCTTTCCTCTTACTAGAGAAAGATTCAACAAGTAGGTAGAATTATGTAAGTAGGTAGAATTACTCACTATTTACTTTTGCCACTTACATAATTGTATAGTGTTTATATTTCAATGAACCATGTCATTCACATTCCGTTGCCAACCAGAATTATTGCAGGTGTTTAAGTCTGAGACATAGCTACCCTTAATAATTACTATAGGTCCAGAATGAATAATTCTGGCTCAGGGTGTCTTAAGACATTGCACTCCTATGTCAGCCAGGGCTGTCTTTTGAAGGCTTGACTGTAGCTGGAGGATTTCTTTCCAAGGTAGTTCACTCATATGCTTGTCCAAATTAGTGTTGCATGTTGGTTAAAGGCTATAGTTCCTCTTCTCCTGGGTGTCTCCACAGAGCTTTTATGTATCCTCAACACTCCAGTTGTGGTTTTCTAAAGAAGGACTCATAGAAAACAAATTCCACTGAGTTCTTGCATGGAAGTGTGGAAAATTGCAGTCACATATTTTTTCACTCAGTATCTCAAAAATTTGTTCTACTGACTTCTAATGTTTAATATATCTGTGAAGAAGTATGAAACCAGTATTTTGTTTGTTTCCTTTTTGTGATTTGTCCTTTTCACTATTGTTGAAGTCAAATTTCTCTTTGTATTGGTCACCCTATATTTTTCCCCCTCTGAATTTTTAAGTACTGTTTATTTGAACTTTTAAACAGTTTATTTTTAAAAATGTGTCATGAATTTTACTTTTGTTATATTAGCTCAGTAATCTACATCTAAAGCATTGATGATTGATAATGTGTACACTTGATCCTTGATCTCTCAGTTAATCATTTCAATCTTGTTTGCTCTGATAGTTTTAAAGTCTTCAATGATTTTTAATTTGTTTTCTTTCTAATCTGCTGCATTACATCCATTATTATGTTTCAACAGTTTCTACTCTCATTTGTGCTTGTTACTAAAAGGACTTCCTTTCTGGGATTTTTTTTTTTTCTGAATTCTGCCAACTCATATTTAATCTCCTCTTATCTCACATTGTTTTTTCTTAGCTCTTGTAAATTTGGTGAACATCTTTATTCTAGATGTAGTGGGTTCAATATTATTCCCCTTAAAATTCATTAGACTTTGTCCTCTACAACTGTGAGTGAATAAATTCCTATTGTTCTAAGCCAGCAAGTCTGTGGTAAGTTGTTACCATAGCCCTAAGAAACTAAAACTCTAGATAAAGTGCTTTTCATTTTTAAATATTTTTTTTAAATTCATAGGCTATATTTGGCCACAGTGTTTTCCATATTGTCTCTGATAACCTTAATCTTCTGAGTTTTCTACTTTTGTCATTTATTTTTCTTTTCTCTTTATTCCTTTCTTTTAAATCTACTAACTTGAAATATAACCTGATTTCTTTTTAATTTATGAATCATCATTCAATGAGATGAAAGGTTAACATGTTCAAGGATGTCTTTCTGTTTACTTCATAATGGAATTATAATTTATTTGCAGATAAATTTATTTTGATTTTGTTGGAATATTTAGATTTTTCTCCATTTCTAGCATTCATTTTTTATATGTCAAATTTATCTTAGCCCATTTTATTTGCATTCTTCCTGTTCTTCTAACAGTAGGAACTTAACTATTTTATCATAAAGTTGAATAAATTCGCCAAGACATTCCTTAGGATTAGTCTGTATTTATTCTAGAATACAATGCATTTTTCCCTTTAAAATTTCAATTCTTCCTTTATTTCAAAAGCATGCTTTTGTTTCCCTATTATACCTATGAAAATATGCTATTTCTATTTGCCTTATTCTCTTCTCAGGGCCAGTATTATATTTAGCCGAATCTTTCTTGTCATTCAAAGCTCCCAATGAAGTTCATCATAATACAGACACTGTGTGGTGATTTGGCACCTATTGAAGACCAGGTAACCATAACTAATAGTTTTAAATTTGATTGTTGTTCTTCTTTTCACCCTTTATTCTGATTAGTCTTTCTGGTGAGAAGGATGAATTATATAAAATAAAGATGATCTAGTTATTAATATATATTTTACTCTAAATCTATTCATAATCCCTCTTTTCTAATGTGAAACTAGACATGTTACAATCCAGACATTAGAGATATATAGTGCTGTACAAAATATACAGAATAACTGTCCTCATGAATATTATGGTCAAGGAAAGATTGGCTACCTGACCTAAAGGTTATCATCAAATATAACAGTCAATATAAAAAAAATGTCAAAATAAGTATCATTTCTGAGGATACAAGATGACTGTCACTAAAGCTGTCATGTATCTTCTGATTTTCTGGTTGTTCACCAAATCTATTTAGATTATGTCTTGTTCTTTTTTATTTTTCTCTTTTACAATAAACTCCCATGTCTTAATACAGCTAAGGGTGCCTCTGATCTTCCAAACTGAAAGAACATAATTTAGTGACTACCACTTTTCTTCAGGAAAGAAATAAGAAACATTAATATGAAAGCTTGATTTGATATGGAGGATGGGTGATATAGATAGATCATAATGTGAAACAATTCAAATAAGATGTTGTTCTAGTTATGCAGGTATGAGAAATGACACTTTAAATTAGAGTGTCAGCATAGGGGATAGAGAAGATAGAACCACTATGCTTGACTGATGAATCCATTTATAAGTCAAGAGCCCTGACTAATATTAGACACAATTTTTAGACACTATTATTAGTCATTATTATTAGGCACAAGATGCCTAATGTTGAGAGCTAATGCAGATTAGTCTGACATTTAAACTATGGGAACATTTTTTAAGAATGGTAATGCCTGATTTTGAATTTTTATCTTGGTATTCTTGAAACCAACACAATGTTGCAGAAATTTACGAAATCAACTGTGATAAATAGACTTATGCTTTGTTTGTACACAAGTTTAGAACTGGCTTTGGACTGAGAATCTCTCATTGTAGTAATAGGAATTCTGCTTTCTTTTTGTGAAATCCCAGTCTATATATTTCTAACAGGACAGTCAAACATAATACTTACTGCTCAGAATAATAGTGGGCATGGGACCCAATTGTGGTTAATATATATTTTTTTTAATCTTCCAAATTTTTAAAAATCAATAGAAGTTGGTCAAGATGGTAGGTGCATAATACAAGCAGAGATTACAAGAATATTTTTCTGGGGTTTTAAAACCAGATTCAGGAAATGCTTCCTCTTTAAGTGATCCTTTAAATTTCTTATATTTCTGGTTTAGTGTTCCTCACTCCTCCAATGTTTAAAGGAAATTTCCCAAGAGATGGGAAGTGAGAGGGAGAAAAGATAGAGACAGAGTGAAGAAAGCAGCAGTGTTGTGCCTGAAGCAAAATATTATGCTAATGTTGGGGCTCAAAACATACTACCTTCAAAGTTTGGCACTTTGGCATGCTGAATATTGAACTAAAATACAAAGGCCTCAGAAATGATCCTCAGAACCAAGGTTTCTCTCTGATACACACCTCTACCCCTCCAGTCTCTCTGATCTTCTTTCTTTCCCCAAGCTCAGGGAGGGACTCTCTGGAATTTTCTTATCTAAGAAAACTTCTTTCCAAAAGAAACACAATTGTGTTAAGACCTCTCTCCCTAGGAATCTCATTAAATAACCAGGAAAAATTAATCACTGGAGAAAAGAAGAAACTAAAAGTTATCACCATACCCAGACAGATTTTTCATCTGTTCCTCTGAGAGCAATTCAGAGAGATTACCAGGGAGACTTTATCTGCATAATAGATAATCTTTGTTCACGGTGTAGTTCTGTCCATCACTTACCTGTTGCACCTTCTCCATTGCTCAGAAGAATTTTGTCCCAGGTCATTGTTATTTGGACTCATTAACTTCCTGTGAAAATCACTTAATATCCTCTCAATTTCAGACATTCCTTATTTCCCTCTCCCCTATGAAGAGGGTATTTAAGATTCAACCATCTGGCCATACTTTGAGTCTCATATCTGCGGGACTCCTGTATTAAGTTCATAGGCATGTTAATAAATTTGTTACAGGTTTTCTCTTACTAATCTGTGTATTGTCAGTCATTTCAGCAAATTTTCAGTGGGCAAAGAGGAAGCTTTTCTTCTACACCTATACTGATGACTTTGAAGATGGAGAGTGTGCATTATCAAAATATATGCAAGAAATGCATCTCTAGAAGCTAAAAATGCCAAAGAAATGGATTCTTCCCTAGTACCTCCGTAAGGAGTGCAACCATTCGAACATCAGTGAAATCGATTTCAGAACTCCAACCTTCAGAACTATAAGAGAATCATTCTGTGTTATAGGCCACTGACTTTGTAGTAATTTTGTTATAGCAGCCATAGGGAACTGATATAATATACATTATTCTTAAATATACTTATGTCAGGTTTTAGTCTGAAATATCAGTTCTTAGTGCGCTCAAGGCCGAAGAATGACCAGACATGCCAAAGTAAGGCAAGCATGGAAAATGAGGTTTGTTGAAGAGATAGATAGGATTATAGAGCAAGCGAAAGATATAGGTTTACAGAGCATAATACATATGCCATGGATGATGACCAGACTCATTGTAGCAGCAAAGGGAGAGCCAAAGAAGGGCACAAAAAGGAGTTGCTTATGGTCTCAGTTTTGCTTTATAGTGTCCAGATTTGGACCTCCCTGTGGCACAGACATCACCATGGAACCACTTTGATTGGACAGTTGGGAGTTGCATGACCTGAGTCTTAACTATGCATGCAGGTAGTGCTAGTTCATTTTTCAGACTCTATGGTACCCATGCTGCTTGGCCCGTGAGCTAGAGAGTCCTCTGCATTCTTTTGTAGCTGACGTGCTAAGTTATGATTGGCCAATTGATAGGGTATTCCCTCCTCCTCCAGGTATGTCAGTCACTCTGGAGAGGATTAGGGTGGAGCAGGACCAAGAGGGGGACCTGGGGCCCATCCTTGTCCTTCTTCCCAGGCAAGGCAATCGCACAAACGCAATAGCACCCACTTTCATCCCTAGGAGATCTGGAATCCCTCACTATCTACCTAACACTTATTAATTTTAAAGCAAAGTTATGCTAAATTTTGATAAATTAGGATGCTTCTAATCACTTTCTGTACTTTCAGAATGTTTATTTTTTAATGACTTAGGGATTTTCCATTACTTGAAGTTTTGTTCTGTATCTTTAAAATTTTATTAAATAAAAGATGAGAAATTTGCATTTTTTTCTGCCAATATGAACTCTCTGAATACACTGTGATGAATGTTACAATCATGCACCTCTAATCAGGGTCTGATTCTGATTTTCCTTTCTTGTATAGAATATCATTCTCTTGTGAAACCACAAGTATAGGAACCAACTGGTCAGCTTTCCTGACTAGAATTCTGAAAAATAATCACTTGAATTTAATTATACTCACATTTTTTTGAGTGAAAGAAATAAAATGATTCCTTATGAGTTTGTATGTATAAATTCTGAAGTGCAATTTCATAGAGCAGAAACAGATGAAGAGGTCAGGTAGTTATAGGCTAATGAGAAATAAATTGCTATAATCAGTGACCTAACATTGCCTGAAGGATTTCTGTCTACAGTAATGGATTCAGCTGGCAAAGAGTCTTAATGTTGCTGTTTGAAAGTCTTATTTGGCATTTGTAACATTATTCTAAAGCTTGATTACATCATGGACAAGTTAATCCATTACAAAGCACTTGCCTGAAGTGATTTGATTTTAATGTTTCATAAGTAGCCAGTTGTATGGGACTAGAAGAATAATTGGCTTACTCCCTACCAGCAGATGAGTCTTCATTCTTTTGTATATCAGTTTTTGTTCTGGTTTGTTGGACTATATCTTATATTTTGCTTTGTTTTTGTTTTATGTGCTTTGAGAAAAAAAAGGTTTATAGGTTAGAGGTCTACTAATATAAACTCACTCTTGACAATTATTTATTGATGATTTTATTTGAAAACTTAACATTGTTATCTAAGATTAATAGAGTATTTTCCATTGCTGATTTTTTTTTTTTAGGCACACATCTTAAATCTTTTCTTTGGGCCTATGAGTGATTAAAACCTAATAATTCCTTTATAGGTTAAATTAAAATATAAATAAAATTTTAAATGAGTAGATTATTACAGCAGCCATAGGATATGATGACTTCATTGTAATAGTAACAAGTATTATTTATATTATGTATTTCCATTTTTTTTCCTGTTAGGCACATGGTAGGATTGTAGTTCTTGGTCTTCTTGAATGGGTCATGACTATATGTTGTTCAATGAATAAGGAGTTTGCTGGTGTTATCCACTCTTGTGTTCTCTTGCCCTGCCCCAGTGCCAGTGTTTCAGACAGCAATTGTTCAGTCAATCTTGGTAGAGGAGAGAGAGTAGAGCAGAATTTCAAGACAAACTCAAGTCAGCATGTAGCCTGACTGATAAGCACACTCTAACATTTCCCAGTATAGTTCAACTCCTGTAGTTGATTATGTATATGGAATCACAATATGATACACTATGATACACTGTATAAAAAGAAAACCATCAGGAAAATCACAAATCCAAAATTAGGAAGAAGTACAGGATCATGTATGAGATGTCTAAAAAAAGCTTTTTCCTTCAAGACCAGGAAGAAGCATTGCTAAAATTTAGTAAATTTTTCTACTTATATTATTGTAAGAGCTTCTATGAATAGCTTCTTAACATTTCCACAAAGAAAAATTTCACAATCATTTTGGGGGATGAGGAGAAAGAATGGGAAGGCAACTCACAGGAATCAGCATGTATAGGCACAGATACTCATTGAATTCATTATCTTTGGAAAAATCAGCCTAATTCTTACTTCAAAACATGATGCAAAGACACATCTGCATGATTAAAGAATTTGAACTAATGCAGAAAATTTAAGGGTTTCCTATAAGGTTAATAATATGTGACACTTGCATTTATGATAATACTTATGTGAATGCTTAACATAAAATAAGCAGAGACTTGAAAGTCGCTTATTTCATTTCAGTTTAAATGTTTTAATGGGAAACTCTTAGATTGTTGGAGGGAGATAAAAGTTAAATTAAAAAAATTCTGACAATTATGTTAATTTGTGCCACATGGAAGACAAAAATTCCTCTCTTCACTTATTCTCCATGCTAAAAAGGCAAAACAAAATCTGCAACCCTTTATCAAACAATCATTTCTTCAGGACTTTTTTAAGTTATGAGGAGTAGAAATATAATTTGAGTTGAATTTAGTCACTGTCCTTTCAACTGGAAATCTGACAGAAAAAGAAAAAGAAAATATTCTCTAACTAAAGGCAAGTAACTTGTCCTAGAGTAAAATTCTGGTTGTCCTTGCTTGTGTCAAGTACCAACTGTTGTGCAAATAAATGACTTAATTCCTTATTGAGCAACATCGGTGGTGTCCCCAACCCTATAGAACAGAGGCAACCCAAGATGTTTATAGAGGTCTCCCCAAATATTCTCCCTCTATTTGCTGAAAGGAAAAATATGGCTTTATTAGCATAAACTGAGAGATAAAATTTTGAAAGGTATGAAAAATGATGTCTGCTAGACAGTTTTGTCTCTCCACTATGTCCACTTTTAGTTCTTATATTTATCTAGTTGCACTTGTTTTAGATGGGAATTTTAAAAATTATTTTTTAACAAAATGATTAGGATAAAAAAATAATTTTTTTAAAAAAGCCATTTATTTTTTCTTCTCTAAAAATTATTAATGCTCATAAACATGTTAAAATTATTGATGCTTACAAATTCTTAGAGAAATTTTTAATAATTTATTTATTTATTTATATTTTTTTTTCTTATTTCAGGAAATTATGGGGGTACAAACATTTTGGTTACATGTTACAACTTTGCCACATCCCAACTCCCCAACTCCCAAAGAATATTACTACTGTGTGAGCACCTTACTGTTGATCAGTCAGTGATAATTTAATAGTAATAATACAATAAGGTTATAATTAAAATCTGTTAGGAGATAATGTATTGTTAATTTATTTATATATCCATTTCCAATGTTTTCACATATTTTTCTTTTTGTCTAAAATTTCTTATGTATTATATAAAGTCGACCTCTGCAATGGGATTTTTTTCTGACAATTTCAGTGTAGTTATCTAGCTCTGGCTTAGTTCCTAGTTCTTCTACTGCTTATCACCCTAGACCACCATGTGAAAGATTTTGAGTAGATTTTTATTTTCTTTCTTGTTGCCAAATTGTGTATTTGTGTTAGTAATTTTCCTCACTAAATTCAATTTTAAAAAACTCTTAAAATTTCACACATGCTATTTAAACTCATTGACTGAATTTTGTTATTCATTCTGTAGTCTTTGCAAGATGTAGGCTGAGATAACGGCTTTATAAATAACAAATAGATCGTGAATAATGAACTTAATACTTTCTATGATAAACTAATATTAAACTATATTTTTAAAGTTAGAAATTATGAAGGGAATTTTAACGAATTTTATATTTAGGAAATGTTACTTGCTGCCACTGTTTAAAGTACAGAATTTATATTTTTCACATTCATGCTATTATTTGGATGTGTCTCCTAAATTCATGTGTTGAAAACTTAATCCTCAGTGCAACAGTGTTGGGATGTAGGAATTAAAAAGAGGTGTTTAGGTCATGAGGGCTCTGTCCTCATGAACAGATTAATGTCATTACCATGGGAGAGGGTTAGTTATTATGAGAGCAGGTTGTTATAAAGCAAGCCTGGCCTCTTGTGCTTGTCTCTTTTGCACACACTTGCCCTTCCACTCTTCCACATGGGATGAATCTCTCCCAATGCTGGTGCCATGCTCTTGGACTGCCCTGCCTCTGGAACTATGGTCAAATAAACTTCTATTCTTTATAAATTACTCAGTCTATGGTATTCTGTTATAGCAGCAAAAAATGGACTAGGACACAGGCAAACCCAACATATTTAATATTGAGCTCTGGGAATGCTTTAGGTTAGACCCCAAACTACATTCATATGAGTTCTTATTAGATTTTATTTATTTTCAAAATAAAATTACTTTTAAATTTTTTTTATATATGGCTAGAAGGTTTAAAAATAATGGTTACTAATTGTCAGAAGCCATAGCTACTTGAAGTAGAACATATATTACCAATAGTTTAGATTATCATTAAAGGATGGACAAGGTATATTTACATCAACTCTTCTGTGCCATGAAAAGCATAACAAATAAAAATAAATAGTATGTTAGGTATAATCTCCAGAACAAAGTTATTTTAAGAAAAAAGTTATCAGGTAAAAGAAGTATGTCAGAAAAAGTAATTTTAAAGTGCAATTCTAGTAAAACAACTGCTTTTTAGAAGAAATGTCAAGACTGGGTCAACAAATGTATTTGGGTTTTCAAAGTCAGAGTAATTACAAAACAAGTTAAAACACTTCTTCAATATGCAACATTGGTAAGGAATTATATCATATAGTATTTTTTAACAAGGGATCTAAAATCTGTGTATGTGTTGGTGGGTATGTATGTGTGTGTACACAAGTATACAGTTGTACATGTATAGCATACGCATTTATACGAAATCACATAACAGACAAGCACTTAAAAGAGGATAAAATGGAGTATCCGATACTTCCATAGATCATAAAATTTATGTCCATGTCTGTCATCTCTCAATTCTTCAGAACCCAAAGGACATATATTTAACCAGAGAGTCTGAAATGTAAATGAATTTCTGACAGCCTTAGATCAAAGAGGAAAGGAAGGATAGAAAACTTGTTCAGCAAGTCTCTAAGGAAGAGTCAAAGTTATATAAACAGCTAAAGTAAAATATTTCCACATCACAAATTATACTAAATTTATCTGTAGCAGGAGAACACAGAGGTAACCTGAAGTCAAGGCAGTAAATTGATTAAGGGACTTGCAATGGGTTAGTACATTTGACATTATGATGTCCCACTTAGTACCCATGGCAAATCTCCTTGATAAGGTATGGGCTAAAAGACTCTACCATCAAAAGGATTTTGAATTCTTTGATGGGCCCAAGAGACAGGATCCTTAAATGCTTATTTGAATTACTTAGTGATTGCTAATTCAGAAAAAAGCAAGTTAATATTTTATTAGCAAAAAGACCAAATTGAAGATGTTTGACTAAAATTCATTTAAAAAGTAATCAACTTAGAAGTCTACTTTTGGAACCCATGTTATTAAAAGAAAGATAAAAGGAAGTCATTATTTCTCTTTCTTTTTTCAAGATTTAGAGTATATCATATTTGTTAAAAACCAGAAGAAAAAGCATAGTGCTTTTAAAGATACTAATATTACCCTTGATTTACCTAGTTGAAGAATATGTGAATTTTCCCTGAAATGTATGAAATTTTAGATATGAAATAAAATAGGAACAATAAAAATAATAAACATATCAATATTTTTAATGAGTCGAATTAACAGACATTCTTATTTTATATGTCCACATACACAGATGCAAATCATTATTTATAGGTAGACTCACTTATGTGATACAGTATAAAGAAATCTAGTTTAAGATCTGAAGTTTTTTACATATATTGTGATAAAATTTCTTAACTATATTTCAAATTTTTCACACTCAATGCGGCAAAAGTGATATTTCATGTCTGTTACCAAGAATGGTATCCATCTACGACCATGCCGCTCTGAACATGCCCAATCCTATCTGACCTAGGAAGAATGATGTCCCTTACTAAAATACATGAGATTCAGCATACAGTTCGTAAGAATATTGTGAAATTAAATAGCAGAATGGAACAATAAGGAATATAGTTCAGTAACAAAGAACTGAGTTCTACAGTTTAAATTGAAGTAAAAGCTAATAGAATTGTCCAGAGAGAGAAGAGTAGGTCCCTTCTGAGTGTCATGTTAAGTTCCAGGTTTCAAGATGGCTCAATGAGCATATATGCAGCAGTAACTCGCCACTGTGACAAACACAGAAGTCAATGAAAATGAGTTTGCCCCAGGCATCTATTCACCCCCAAACCAGGAGGAGTCTCAGAAGGCCAGACATAGGGTGGAATTCCAGCACAGGCGAAAGTAGGCAGAGTGAAGTCATCTTGAGGATGAGAGTCAGAGCCCATGGAGGAAAACACCGCCCAAGACAGGTGCAGCATAGCAAGAGCACCTCTTCCGTGATAGTGGGAGCTGAGAGCAGCAGAGGCTAAGAGGAAGCAGACAGGGGACTGCTTGGGGAGGCAGGATGGTGTGTGCACAGGGTGACCCTCCCCTGAGGAAAGACAACTTCTATCTGTTGCTGTCAAGGAGAATGGCAGCAACTGAGCAATATTAATATCACACAAAATAGCATAAAGGAAAATATCTATACACTTAATGCCAATACAAAGACAAGGCAACAATAAATATAACTATAATGAATTTGATACACTGTAATACAACATAGTAAAATATCAAAATAAAATGAAATGTGACAAAATTATAGACCTAAAAAAGTCACAAATACAAAACCATAGTGAAAGATGTTAATATTTTGTTATCTTAAACAAAGAAAAGCAGATGAGAAGTAGTATTTTGGGCAACTTAATAACAATGATAAATAAGTTTAATCTAATTTATTTATTTAGTCCTTCAAAATATTTATTGAGTACCTATGGTATACCAGATGGTAATATAGCACTGTGGAGAAAACATAGAGCACGATAGACCCCAACTTTAATATGTGGAATAGCATAATGATAAATCAACACCTAAAGACACTGAAACCCTGCAAATCGTGTATGTGTGTGTGTGTGTGCCCTCTATCTACAACACTGCACTTAGGTTATTTAGAAGTGAGTTGTTGTTGTTGGTGTGTGTGTGTGTGTGTGTGTGTGTATGTAGAGAGAGAGAGAGAGAGAGAGAGAGAGAGAGAGAGAGAGGAGAAAGGAAGGAAGGAGAGAGATAGATCACAGAATCGGCAATTTAAGGAACACTTTTTTCAATAAATATTAAGAATGAAATAACCTATAAGTCTCTTGCCATTCAATCTTTATGAAAAGTCACAATTTTGATATAGATTAAGACCTTTGCATATAAGCTTTGAGCCTAAAAATACTTTGTTTATTCAAAGGTGACAAATTGCCTCTCTTTATAAGAATGATGAAGGATATAGAACATGGATAATCCTGTAAACTAAGAGAAATTGACTTGTTGAATGACTAATTCCATTTTATGAAGATTATATTTACTATGCTTCATCACTAACCATAAGTTACAGATCTGTTTTGTCTTCCTGGAAATCAATGTAAAGTCACAAAGATACTTTATGTCAATTGCTTTTACTAGAGAGCCTGTCTTCCAATATCTGTGTACAATACTTTAACCCTAGGATATATTAACTTTAAAAGTCATAGTAGATAGCAACACCTTCAGCCAGATATCCAGTTCTCCCCTTTCTGGGCACATGGGGCATTTGTACTGTTCTACTTCCACTAAAATGAGATGATATGACATGTGTCACTTCGGTATAAACATTTAATTCTGATAGAAGCATGTCTAGCAGTCTTCTGCTACAGCCACAGTGGGAGCCTGCATTGATACGAATGTGAAATGGCCTCATCCTGTGGCAAGTGGCTACCCTGGACTGTCACATGGAATCACAACTGTCTTTATAGAAGCAATAAATATACTTTTGTTATTTTAAAACACTGAGTTATGAAGTTGTCATAGCAGCTTAACTGTCTATTCTGACTTACAGATTATTTTATAGAATTTCATCAAGCTATGAAAATATTTATTGTTAAAAGGGATGTTAAAGAAATATGCATCCTGTTATTCTCTGAGGTTGTAGACGACCTCTCTAATGATATAAATATTAAGTCTCCCTTGATTCCTGGTTCTCTCAACATAAACTTTGTTTCAAAAATATCTGAACAGGGAATTAGGAAATTAGCAGTTCAGAGTAGTAGTCACTAACACTACTTCTGGAATTAAAAATAATAAGTTACCACTGGGTATTTCTGATTTAAACACATTATAACATTTGGTAACTTCTACAAGAGATAAACTCACAGACATTCATAGACCCATACAGATGTATTAATATTTATAAACTCTACAATTTAATATAACAACGTACCTTAAGATATATTTTTCTCTCCAATTTTTTACATATTTTTATATCTAAATGAGTGGACATTTGTAATAGAAATGCTAAGGAGAGATTTTTGGAAAAGGAGGCTTACTCTAAAACAAGTTTCATTTTTTTTTTATTTCAGAATATTATGGGGTCCATATATTTTAGTTACCTGTTATGACATTGCCTCACCCAAGCCAGGATTGGTGGCATGTCCTTCCCCCATACAATGTTCACCATGTCCATTAGTTGTGGGTTTACCCACCCCCATCCCCCGAATCCCCAATGAATATTACTACCGTGTGAGCACCTTAATTTTGAGCAAGTTTCTTAACAATGCTTATGTCCAGGGCTCCTTTGGGGACCGTTGAAGCCTACAGACCCTCTTTCAGAACAATATTTTTAAATACTTAGAATTAAATTCATAGGATTGCAAAAAACCTAATTATATTAAAATAGAGTTACCAAAATTTCAACAACAAATGTGTAATTTTATTTGCTTCTACACTAACACACTAAATAATATCTGTTGCATGCCTAATAAGGCTATAATTTCAAAGTATGGATATTGGTAAACAATTATCTTAAAATACCTACCCCAATTCTGCATTATATAAAATAACTTCTGTTTTCTTTTTTTTTTTTTTTTATATTATTATTCCAAAGTATTGTGAGGGTACAAACATTCTAGCTACACTTTATGACTTTGCCTTCCCCAAATGCAGGTTAAAGGCATGCCTTTCCCTCCCTTTAGTGCTCCCCGTGTCCTTTAGTTGTAGATTCGCACCCCATCCCCCTAATCCCTGGAGAGTATTTCTGCCATGTGATCACCCTAGTGTTGATCAGTTAGTACCAATTTGATGGCGAGTACAAATGGAACCCGTTCTTCTGCTCTTGTGGTGCCTCACTTTGGATGATGGGCCTAAGATTAATCCAGGAAAGTATAAGAGGTACTAGATCATAGTCATTTCTTATGATTGAGTAATATTCCATTGTAAACATATACCAAATTTTGGTAATCCACTCGTAGATTGACGGGCACTTGGGTTGTTTCCACATTCTTGCAATAGTGAATTGTGCTGCCATGAACATTCGAGTGCAGATGTCTTTATAGTAGAATGTTTTGTGCTCTTTTGGGTAGATGCCTAATAGCGCTATTGCTGGATCGAATGGTGTTTCTATTTTTAGCTCTCTGAGGTATCTCCAAATTCTTTTCCACAGAGGTTGCACTAATTTGCAGTCCCACCAACAGTGTAAGAGTGTCTCTCCACATCCTCGCCAACATTTGTTGTTTTGTGATTTTTTGTTAGAGGCTAATCTCACTCGGGTTAGGTGATACCTCATTGTGGTTTTGATTTGCATTTCTCTAATAATTAGAGATGTTGAGCATTTTTTTATTATACAAAGGTGGGCAACAGCCACTGCAGACCTCAATATAAGTACATATCAAGTAATTCAACTTTTTCTGAAAATGTCATGACTTTGCTTCTTGGGAGCACTTCCAGCATCACTAGTGGCACTTTGTATGGGTCCCATGGTGTTATTGAAGGTTTACGGTATTGCAATAAACACGATGAAAAATACACGAGAACCAGGAGAGATCACTTTTTTACTGCCATACTCAATTATTGGAGAGACAAACTGTTCATGCAGAGATGATTAGTGTCGCATGGCACATGATGTTTTAAAGGACTACCACAACACTTGAGCTCACCACAATAGCAAGAAGAGGTGGCTACAAAATTATTACAGTAGTATACAGTTGATTTCATGCAGTTATGATTCAATACTGCATCTTTGTTTACATTTCTTTCAACTGTGAGTGACATCATGGATGGTTTGTGTTTGTGTGCATAAATTTTGATAATTTTAAGCTTAATAACAAATTTGTATATATTTTATAGTAGTGAACAATGAAGGAGACTAATATCTACATTTATTTTATGCATTCATGACATAGCCGACTTTTTCTCAATTTTTTCAATATTTCTAGGCTATATACTTCATCTGTGAGTTTTTTCAAATGTCACAAATCTTCAAAAAGTTTTTCCAATAATAAATCATTGAAAAAAATCCACGTATAAGTGGACCCATGCAGTTCAAACTCATGTTGTTCAAGGGTCAGTTGTACATGCCAATACACAAACAAGTATATGCAAAGGCTAAGAAATTCTAAAGGAAGGTGAGTATGAATTGAAGCTAATATGGAAAGTCTCCTTGAAGGAGAAACCTCTTGAGAAAGACTTTGAACAAAAACGATTTTGCTTAAATGTGTCAAATATCAACCAGAAAAAGAGTTATAGAGGCACATTTGGAAGACCAGGAGTAGGAGGCGGCCAATGTGCTCTTTAGAATGAATACAATCATATATGATTATAAAGAGAGATGAAACTCAGCTGACCAGCCAAAGGGAAGCTTTTGAAAAACAGACTAAGATGTTAGTATCTAATTTATAGGCAAGTTCATTAAGGTTCAGCTAGGATTTACATCCAGTATATGAAGTTGGCGTTTGATCTTTTCTTTTCCTTTGCAAATCAAAATAGCACTTTATTTCTTTCTATATCAATTTAAGAAGCTACTAAATAAAATCTATGTTGTACTACTTATTTGGATACATTTTGTTGAAACTTTAGATGCAGACATGACTTTTTTCTTTTTTACAAATTAATGACTATTAAATTCAGATTACATAAAAATCAGATAGTTCAATTATAATGCTGAATGATCCATAGGTTTCCAGAAAAAAAAAAAACACATACATTTCACAATTACTTTGAAGTAATATCAAAAGATCATTTTAATTGGCTTTTTTTCTATGATTGTTTATTGATTCAGTCTTTCAGAAAATGTATGAAAATGTGTTGTTTGTTTTTTTTAAAACTTGAGGAATTAAGGAAATGATACCACTTGTGCCACTTTCATGCACACATTTATTAATTCATCTAATAACTTGATAAAAGTTTATTGATGTCAGTACATGCATGACACTATGATAAACAATGAAAATTTCTAAATGATAAGAAAAGAACTACAAAGTCCTACAGCTATGTATTCTTTGGTGCCTCACTTAATCTCTTTGAACCCCAGTTTTATCACATGTAAATTAAAAATAACAATCCCTACCACATAAAGTTTTTAGATTTAGGATTAATGGTGATGTATATGAAGCCCCAAGGTCATATGGTGGGAATGAATTCACAGTGATTGTTAATAATATATGGACAGTGAGCTCACAATATATTAGGGAAGATGAGCCTTATCATTAGGGATGGTTTCAAATATGGGATTTACCACTTAGTTTCTGTGTGATCTTGGACAACTTTATCTCTGATCCTTAGTTTCTAAATTGATAAAGAACTCACTTTGGCCAGATAGATTTAAAAAATGGGTGCATGTTATAGTGTTTCACAATTTTATATTTTCATTTTACTCATGGCGACACCACAGAAAAAACATCTTAGTGGACCTACATCTGCAAGACAAGTTGGTATGACTCATGTTACTTGTTTAAGTAGATTAAAATCTTTGGGCCTTTAATTATAGGATTCCTTTTTTCTCAAATTTTGAGTGCACAAGAATTAGCACACATCTGGTGTGAAAGTTTCCACCATCACAGAGAAAAACCTAGCCAGTTAAAATGATGTTGTGATATTACTTCAAAGCAATTGTCATAGAAAATTCCAGCAAAACTTTTCGTATAGGACTACTCCAAACCACTATTTGTAGTTATATTGCACCTACAAAAATCAACCACAATACATTAGAAACTTCTTATTAGTAGCAATGATGTCATATGTTGTCCCTTTGGAAAGGAGGAATTATATCTCATATTACTTCTGTATTTTCTATGGCATGTAGTAGATTCTAAGTGCAGAGTTAGCAATCAATAAATGCTAGTGAAAAGACGATTTCATAACATTAGTTTTGGGTCTGTCAAAAGCCTATTTCTAATCCACAAATCTTTGCCTTCTCAAACGGAAACAGTAAGGTTTCCAACACAACTTACATACCTATAATTAATTATTTATGTATGGATGAAAGTATGTTCAAATACCATGTATGACTATTTCCAAAACTTTTTCTGTTTTCACTATGTTTGAGCATAAAAATAAATTTAAGATTTGCCTTTGCCTGCTCAATAATCTCATTTCTTATTCATGTTTCAAATAGAACAAAAATGGCAACCCTTGCCTTTGAAAGCTATTATTCAAGGAAATGATCTTTCAGTGTTTGTGTGAATTTCTAACTTTATGCAATCAATAGTAAACCTTTAAATGATTTCTCAGAATATAGGACATTTTCTGTGTTGTTTTGGGCAAGAACCCAAATATTATACCCACCCAAAATTTGTTTTGCTATCTCAACTGCTTGAGAGTGGTTACTTCTGTGGTTTATTTTATTTATATACTGTTTATTGACAATTCTTTCTTACACTGAACTAATGTTGGTTTTTGATGAGTCCATATGGGGCTATTTTGGAACTTAATCATTATTGCCTTTTTAAATTTAACATCTACAGCTAAAGACCTTTAGTGATATTTCAGTCACTTCTTAAGGCACCTGTTCTGGGCCCTGCCATCACTTGGATTTATCATTAGATGTAAATTACCTGGTTTCTCTGTGCCACAGTTATTCTCAGAATAAACTAGAAATACAGAATAAGTTTCTTTGTAGAACGTTTAGGACTAAGGCTTCTTCCTGGCAATGTTTCTTAGACTACTTTAGGGAATATGACTAAGTTTAAACTTCAGATATTCCAACTAGATTTTATATGAAGACTTACTTCTTAATTTGAATAAAAACCAAATCAAGTTGTAAATACCTATTACAAGTGTTAAGGGAATAGTTAAGTTGTATAGCTATTACAAAATGTTGTTTTAAAAGAACATTTATTGCCATAGAGCAATGTTTATAACTCCCAAACATTAGAAACATTATAGTAAAATGTAAGTGAATCAAACACCATACATATTCTGTGGCAAAAATAGTTATTTGGCTGTTATTGCTCTTCTTTCTCAATTTGCATTGATAATTGAGTTTATTCCAGGAGAAAATGATGTGTCTTCAATAGCACTTTGCAAATGTACTCTATGCAATACAAGTTCTATAAAAGATTAATTCGTGTTCTACTGTAAAAAGGGTTCTTAGACCAAAATGTTTGAAAAATAAGTCAAAAAAATATTAAATACTTTTTTTTACTACAGAATATTACAGAAATTTTAATATATTGGTAGTCATTTTGGACCAGTTTATATAGTGATAAAATCTTATTATATCATCTTTTTCATTTTTAGTACTTTTTTTGGGTCCTTTCCAAGAAATCTTTGCCTATCCCAAGATTGTGAAGATTTTCTCTTGTGTTTTCTTTTAGAAGTTTTATCATTTTTAGCTTTCACATTTAGGTATATGAATCATTTTAAGTTAACTTTCATGTGCCATATGAGTTAAGAAATTGAGAATAATTTTTTCTACTAAAATACCCAGTTCTTTTTCCATCATTTGTTGAAAATATCATCCTTTCACTCTCTTATATAGGCACAATTGTCAAAATCAATTGGCATGGATGTATGTGTTTATTTCTAGACTCTCCTATTCTGTTCCATTGATCTGTCTGTCTATCCTTATGCCATTAACACATACTTTAATTATCATAGCTTTATATTAAGTCTTAATATCTGGTAGTATAGCAAACCTTTGTTTGCCAGGTTCTTTACATTTGCATATAAATTTTAGGATCAGTTTATCACATTGTACAAGAAAGCCTGATGAGATTGCATTGAATCTATAAATGCATATGAGAACAATTGACATCTTAACAACATTGAATTTTCCAATTCATGAACATGGTATATCTCTCCAAGCATTTAAGATAAAGGGTTGGCAAACTTTTTCTGTAAAGGGCAAGGTATAAAATAGTTTGGATTTTTCTAAATTATATGGTCTCTGTTGCAACTTCTCAACAAAAGCAACCCCAGACATACCTAAATAAATGGGAGTGGATGTATTCTAAAAACAAAAACAGGACACAGGCTGCAGGCCACAGTTAGTCAACCTCTAATTTAGATCTTCTTCAATTCATTTTCTCTTATCAATGCAGTAGTCCCTCCTTATCTGTGGGGAATGTGTTCTAAGACCTCTAGTATATGCCTGAAACTGAAGATAGTACCAAACCCTATGCATACTATGTTTTTTCCTATACGTACCTACCTATGATTAAAGTTTAATTTACAAATTAGGCACAGTAAGAAATTAACAATAATAGCTATTAATAAAATAGAACAATTATAACAATATGTTATAATAAATGTTATGTGACTGTGCTCTCTCTCTCTCTGTCTCAAAATATCATATTGTACTGTGCTCACCTATTTTTGAACTTTAGTTGACAATGGGTGACTGAAACCTCAGAAAGTAAAACCACAAATAAGGGGAGGACTACTGTATTTTGTAGTTTTCAGAGTACATGTTGCTAGCATTATTTTTAAGCATTTTAGGTTGGATGCTTTTGTAAATTGTACATTTTTAAATTTTGATTTCTGATTATCAACATTTTGTATACAAAATTATAATTTATGTTTATATATTTATCTTATATCCTGGGATCCTGTACATGCACTTATAGTTCTAGGAATTTTTTTTTT